>JAAMXS010002299.1:0-21973 GCA_019693525.1 Cylindrotheca fusiformis | reverse complement strand
GGAGTGAAGATGGCTATAGTTCTACAGTATTAGTACTACAAAAACCCCTCCAGAGAAAAAAAAAAGTTTGTCGTTGAAAAAGCCAGGGTTACGGTTCGGGAACAGGTCTCTACCACGGCGACCCTGCTGCATTCTTGAAGGAAGTGTACATAGAGGGTGAGAAAGCCCGCCTGCAAATTTAAGATTATAGCCGGCCACTGGAGATTTAATAAGTCCCACTCTCAGTTGATATCTATGCTGCATTTGGCAATAAAGCTATAATGAGGCTGGAACTACCCGATTTGGCTCCATCGGTGAAAGGATAGGAATGAAACCTCACACACTATACTGCCTGCCTTGATCTCATATTCTCAAATTTAGCCATGGAGATCGTGCGATATGTTGCGGAAACCAAGTCAACTGAAAGGGATTGTGCGATATGTCGTGGGAACCAAGTCAACTGAAAGACAACTTGACTCTCATCTTTTGTTACATCATGTTTCTCTGAATTTGGACTGAACCATACTGCCCACCAGCAGCGCACAGGCTTACGATAGTTTGTAGTTGATATAACAAGCTGTAGCTCGAACCCATCACATCACGCATACTGCAGGCAGTACCCCATGTCGATCGAAGAAGGAAAAATCGATTTGGAATATGATTCTCATAATATGTCCCTACTGAGAGGAATCATCGGTTACAAAACTTTCATTATTGTTCATGCGTCACTATCAGGTGTTCAACAGGAGGAGTCAGATGAGCATTTTCTTCTTTGAACGTGGCTAAGAATTGTTGAACAAGAGCTTCTCCTTCCCGGACCCATTCGTCTCTGTTTGCCGTGGCGTAGTTCAAATACTCATGAGATGACACTCCAAAAACACCGCAACTTTGAAGCTTTCTGGCCAATGGAATTACGTAGTAGTCAAAGAACCCAATCTCTCCCTTGTACCAGTTCGTACTCGGATCAGAGTCTGCCCTCCCTTCCATGTAGGCGCCGTAGCATTCCATGAAAAATCGCTGATTCCATTTCTTGTAGATATGCCAATGTTGCATGGTATGGGAGACATCGGAAGCTTGGATCAAGTGCTCAATAACAATGGTGGCCTTGCGATCCTCACTTTCAACCCTATCACCCAACGGTTCTGCTGTTGAATCTACATTGGAAAATGCGGTTTCCCAACGAGCTTTGCGAAGTGCTTGGAGTTCCTTATCGACGATATCCGTCGCCATGACCGTATTCACAACTAGTTGGCGGAACCGCCGCAGATCGTCTTCGGTCTGATAGATGCAGGCTCGAAGTGCGGCATATTCATCTTCCATTAACATATCCCACGCAATATCCACACTTTTCTGTTCGGCAATCGATTTCTTGTATATTTGAGCGCATCGACTATTCTCCTTCACGAGCTGTGTGTTTGGAACACCTGGGTGATCCACGTCATGGATGATGGCAGAAAACACCACAGCGAACTGTGTCAAGGGATCAGACGTAATTCCATAGGAATGCCCTGCCAAGTCAACAAGATCAACACGTTCGGTAGGAATGCTGGCTTTGAGACCATTTCCTTCACGAACCAAGACGATGCGAGCAAGTAACTTCTTTACCGAAGCGGTGACGTGACTAGCGTGTTCAAAGTTATGGAATGCGTTCTCAGGATACAACCCTGCAATGGTAGAAAGGTAGCGTCTCAACTGTGACTTTGCTTCCTCTCCTATATCAATATTGCTCGTTTGTCGACGTCGCTCTAGCTCTTCTGTATCAAATCGTTTTAGTGGAATGATGGGAGTGAATTCTTCCAGAACCGTTTTGCCACCAATCCCAATATTGTTTTCAACATTGGAAAGAGAGGAGATTTGATCTACTACCCCCCCTCGGGATCCTATGATCTGTTCCAGCAGAGAAGTCAAAACCTCCACGTTCCATTCAACTAGACGCTCGGTCCTGTTCATTCCTTCGACGTCAAGAAATTCACTTTCTACCTCCTCCCCCCTATCTGAGCTCGTGTCAGTTTCAACTCCTTCCTCGAGAGTCTCCATATCAGATTTTATATCGGTGCCGTTTTGTTTGACTGATCTGTTGCTCTTGCACAACCAATAGGTTTGCATCTCCCCCTTCCCCTTTACGAACATCTTTATGCTTCTAGGAGTGATCCACCTGGAAAGCCCAGCTGCCGTAAGCAAGTCTGCAGTGACTTGAGATACTTGTATCCGGCTTCGTTCACCACTGCTTTCCATACGAGCGGCTGTGTTCATGGTATCACCAAAAAGTTGGAAACGACTTCGTTGTCCTCGGAGAACTCCAGCTGTGACTTGGCCACTGGACGAAGAGAGAAGTAGCGATTGTGTGAGCGGGAAAGGGATGTTCTTGTTGGACTCCACACGACTGGCCGTCGTCCTTACCTATGAATCCCAGTCCGTAGGTCCAAGTCGGATGTGTCGGGTCCCAAGGTAACTTCTAGTTTGAGAATCACGTCTTTCATTTTCTTCACACATTCTCGAGCAAACCTGCAAGCAACAACAGCGTGATCGTCCGTGGGCTCTGGCAACCCTGCAGCAGAAACGTAGCAGTCACCCACCGTCTCAACCTTGAAAACTCCGTTTCGGTAAGCAAGCTTGTCAAATGCACCATATATGGTCTCCAGAAGGATGAAAACATGATGGGGCTCACGAGCAGAAGACCAAGCTGTAAAACCAACAAGGTCAGCAAATATGACAGTCACGCTTGGGAAAAGATCCGCCAATGGAGCCGATCCATGAGTACTGGAAGACTTTCCGACATAGGTTTCGCCTAGGCCGAGAGGCCCATCCTCATCCAGCATATCAGAATCGACGCCATTCATCATGCTCTTAGCCTGGTTCTCGTAGAGGCGATCTCGAATTGCAGTGGGGAAAACGTCGGACACGATCCTATCTTGCTTGGCAATCCTGTCCATAACAATTCTCTGTCGTCTGCCAACGGAATAGTCGTAGAGCAGAAATACCAAAATGGTGAATACAAAGATAACAACCACCACGGTTGTGTAGAGAGCAGCATGGGTAGTCTTTATGGAATCCTCGAGTATCGCAGAAGGGTACACAAACAGCGTCAAGAGTGGAACGCAGCTTCCTTCTGGTAGTTGCAATTGATCGATTCGCATATCTACAAATACTTCACTCACAACATAGGCATCGTAGTTGGGATCATGTAAGTCATCTTCTCCCACGAAAACTGTTTCAGGGCCGTTAACCTGATAGGTGACGACATTGCGTTCTGCCTTTGTGAGGTTATCTCTGGCAGTAAAAGTTCCATCTTCGTGGACAAGGGGACAAGCGCTTTCTATGACGACATGGATGCCATCTTCACCTTCGGAGAGGAGTTGCTTTAAATAGTCCAACCATGGAATTCGGATCAGGACAACAGCTACCATTTCCCTGTCATCTGCTTCCGTGTCAGCTCCGTTAAAGATAGGTTGTATGAGCTGGCTGCCTGGGATTAACCTGTCGTATTCATCAGAAATGCGAGTGAAGCCAAGGGTGGCCTTCCGAGTACGCCTAGTGATGCGGTAGACATCTGCTGTTCCAGCAGACGAAAGGAGAGCATCAATGTTAGTGAGCATGATGGGACTGCCCACGGGTAACCCCATTGGGTATGACTGGAAGAATGGAAGGACTTCACCAGGTTGGCTGACTGGTGTTGGCATAGAGCCATGTTCTCTGTCAATAAAATATATAAATGGAACAGTCAAACTGACAAGCTCTTGAACAGTCATTTTTGTGTATCCCTCATTCTCAATCGACTCTTGATACCAAATAGGATTTTGATCTCCAGCAAATTTATTCCAGTCTTCCCTTTCGTCTTCTTGAACTATTGGAGCCACGCCTATGAAGGGATCGTCGATGCCAGTTAAATCTGAGAGAATTTCCGCCTGTACAGACCATTCTGGGATCCTGTAGAATGGCCAGCTGGTATTGAGCAAAGCATGCTCAGCGGCAGCTTGTGCACCGATTGAAGAGGCGAAGGAATCCATAGCATCAATGAACTGATTTGCTCTGGTGCTAGCAACCGTTAGGATCTGATTGGCGTATCCCTCGAACTATAGAAAATACAATTCTTAGATTCCCCATCGAAAAGAGACAGAATAATAACCGCCAAACCTAACAGCAAGGCTTACCAGATTTTCAAAATTGTCTTGTTCCTGTTGTTTAACCAGCAGGTTTGTGGCTGTTGCTACGCCAGTGACGGCCAATAAGAGAATGAAAGCCACGAGCACTTTGGCCCTTAGGACATTGGCGTCCTCTCGCTTTCCGATGGCGGAAGGAACATAGGCTTGCCGAGACGCAGCTTTACCATTCCCACTTGCTTCACTTCCACTCCTACTTTCACTACCACTCTTGCTTTCACTTCCCCCACCACTCGAGTTGGGGGTCGATTGCTGTGTGCCTTGAGTCTTCTTGGAAGTCACGCTTCTCATTTGAACATCTCTTGCATGAAAAAATAAGACGATCAAGATGCTTTGTTCCTGTCTGTTATGGTAAAACTTCTGGCGCGGGATGAGCAATTTCAAATGAGAGAGAGAAAAATGACTTTTGAAGGTTTAAGGAGCAGAGTTCCAGATAAACACTGGAACAAGCGCGTCTTTCAGATTTATTGTGGTTCTCTTAATTGATTAATGTCGTGTTATTGATGCCGTCAAGATTGAAACATAGTAGTTGCGTTGTCTAGACATCTAGTGGAATTTATTTGATAAGCAGTTCTTTTCGGTTCCAAGCTCATCCCTTCTTTTCAGACACCCAGAACACGGGCTTCTTTATTGCAGACGTCACCACATGCCAACACACTTCCGCTAAATAGGGTTGGAAGGAAGCGGAAGTGTTGGGAGTTGGGAGTGCATTGAGCCTCTACGATCAAATCCAAACATGCTTTCTTATTTAGAATGCGACCTGAGTAACGGGCTTAATTTTTCGAAAAAATATCTTTCTTTGTCCCAAATGCGTCCCAACTCATATGTGTCCGAGTTGAGATTCCTATAGTCGGTTCGCAATCATCTCAACCTTTTATTGCGGTGGGATAATATAGTGAGAATGTGCCAAATCGCAACACAGCCAGGAGAGATTTGACTTTCTCATCACGAGCTCATCCCTTCTTTCCAATACCCAGAGCAGATCCCTTTTAAACTTTGATGTGTCCATCCACTTATCGCATTGCTATTTATCCCCACTTGCTTATCTCACAGACGAAATACTGTGCAGCGACAGGCTCAAGTCAGGAGTTCAAGTCGTAAAAAGAAGATCAAGGAGTGTAGAGAGACTTCCCACTCTCTACGATCAAAATGTCTGTGCGATGAGGAAAACGATATTCACGTGATGATAGCCTCAGAGGATGACTGTTAAGCAACACAGGTTCTTGCGACCTGTCACAAGCGGCTTCCGCATTCTGATTCAGAAGAGAAAAAATCGACTGTAGCTACTGGTCTGCTCATCAGCTGCTCCTTGCAACTTGCCATATAACAGGCAGGTCAAGAATATGTGAGTGAAGGACTAGTTTATTTCACTTTTTGTCGACCACTATCTGGGGCTGCTTTGTTGTTCTAGTGGGAAATTTATTTGTATCCCGCCATTACTTTTGTGACATTATAATCAAAGGACACCCTTCCAACAGGCTCTCAAAAATGGCGATGTCGGTCTCCTACTATCGGCTGCAAGAGGACGCCAGCCAGCAGCATACCAGCAATTGGAATCGAATCTCATCATGTTTACCCCACTGTTTGCTCCGCATGCACTTTTCCTAAGAACCAATGACAATCTCCTCTGATTCATGCAATATAGTGTTGCACCTCGGTTGCTAAATGTCACATTAATTATCGAATCCAACCTTCAGGTTCTACATATATCCAAATAATGGTGCAGGCAGGCGTGAATAGAAGGGAGGGATGCGACGTCAACTCAACCAGTCGTCCCAGCAACTTGATGTTGTCAACTGGATGTGGTTGAAATGTGTAGCTCTCAAGAAGTCGATTAGTAATACGCTTGTCGCAAAATGCATGAAAGGAATACAATATAATAGATAAAACTATGCATATTATTGACGCTTCTCTATGAGAGGTGCTTTTAGATGAGCATTTTCTTCTTTGAACGTGGCTAAGAATTGTTGAACAAGACTTTCTCCTTCCCGAACCCATTCGTCTCTATTTGCCGTGGCATAGTTCAAATACTCATGAGATGAGACTCCAAACACACCACAACTTTGAAGCTTCCTAGCCAAAGGAATGACGTAATAGTCGAAGAACCCAATCTCTCCCTTGTACCAGTTCGTACTTGGATCAGAGTCTGCTCTGCCTTCCATGTAGGCACTGTAGCATTCCATGAAGAATCGTTCGTTCCATTTCTTGTAGATATGCCAATGTTGCATGGTATGGGAGACATCGGAGGCTTGGATCAAGTGTTCAATAACAATAGTGGCCTTGCGGTCCTCAACTTCAACTTTGTCAGCCAACGGTTCCGTTGCTGAATCATCATTGGAAAAAGCGGTTTCCCAACGAGCTTTGCGAAGTGCTTGGAGTTCTCTATCGACGATATCCGTCGCCATGACAGTATTCACAACCAGTTGGCGGAAACGCCGAAGATCGTCTTCAGTCTGATAGATGCAGGCTCGAAGTGCTGCATATTCATCAGACATTAACATATCCCATGCAATGTCCACACTTTTCTGCTCGGCAATCGATTTCTTGTAGATTTGAGCGCATCGAGTATCCTCCTTCACCAGCTGCGCATTTGGAACTCCAGGGTGATCCACATCATGAATGACGGCAGAAAACACCACAGCGAACTGTGTCAAGGGATCGGAGGTAATTCCATAGGAATGCGCTGCCAACTCTGCAAGGTCCACACTGTCTCGTGTGCTCGCGGCAAGACCATTTCCTTCACCAACCAAAACAATGCGAGCAAGCAACTTCTTCACCGAAGCGGTGACGTGGCTCGCATGCTCAAAACAATGAAACGCGTTATCAGGATACATCCCTGCTATGGTAGAAATGTAGTTTCTCAGTTGAGACTTCGCTTCCTCTCCTATATCAACAGTGTTCGTGCCTTGACGCTGCTCTAACTCTCCCGAATCGAATCGTTTCAAGGAAATAATAGGAGTGAATTCTTCCAGAACGGTTTTGCCAGTAGTCCCAATACTCTTTTCAATGTTCGAAAGAGACGAGATTTGATTTTTTACGCCACCTCGGGAACAAACGACCTGTTCCAGCAGACAAGTTAACACCTCAACGTTCCATTCAACAAGTCGCTCGGTCCTGTTCATTCCTCCGACGTTAAGAAATTCACTTTGTTCCTCCCCGCCTCTCTCTGAACTCGTTTCAGTTTCTGCTCCTTCCTCAAGAGTCTCCATGTCCGATTTTAGATCGCCGCCCTTGGGTTTGACTGATCTGTTACTCTTGCACAACCAATAGGTTTGCATTTCCCCCTTCCCCTTGACATATGTCTTCCCGCTTCTCGGAATGATCCACCTGGAAAGCCCCGCTTCCGTAAGCAAGTCTGCAGTGGCTTGAGATACTTGAATCCGGCTTCGCTCACCGCTACTTTCCATTCGAGAGCCCGTATTCACTGTGTCACCAAAGAGTTGGAAACGACTGCGTTGCCCTCGAAGAACCCCAGCTGTGACTTGGCCACTGGAAGAGAAGAGAAAGTAAGGAAGAGGAACTTTATTGGTACCCAGAAACCTCTCATATTTACCTATGCATTCCAGTCCGTAGCTCCAAGTCCGAGGTGTCGGGTCCCAAGGTTAGTTCTAGCATCAGAATCACATCCTTCATTTTCTTCTGACATTCTCGAGCAAATCTACATGCAACAACCGCGTGATCCGCCCTGGGCTCTGGCAAGCCCACCGCAGCAACGTAGCAGTCACCCACCGTCTCAACCTTGAAAACGCCGTGACGGTAGGCAAGTTTATCAAATGCACCATATATCGTCTCTAGGAGGATGAACACGTGGTGGGGCTCTCGAGCCGAAGACCAAGCTGTAAAGCCAACTAGGTCGGCAAATATAACCGTCACGCTGGGGAACAGATCTGCCATTGGAGCCGATTCATTCGAATTGTTTTTTCTGGCAAAATTCTTGCCTAGGCCTAGTGGCCCATCGTCTCCTACCAGATCAGCATCATCGCCATTCAAATCATTATTCTGGTGGTTCTCGTAGAGTCGATCTCGAATTGCGGTAGGGAAGACATCGGACACAATCCTATCCTGCTTCATGATTCTTTCCATGACTGTTCTCTGTCGTCTACGAACTGAATAGTCGTAAAGAAGAAATACCAGAGTGGTGAATACAAAGATAACCACTACCACCACCGTGTAGATGACAGCATTGTCAGTCTTCAATGAATCCTCTAATTTGGCAGTTGGGTACACATGTAATTTCATAGTTGGAACGCAGCTTCCTTCGGGTAGTTGTGATTGATCGACTTGCAGATCTAGAAATACGTCACTCACAACTAAGTGTTCGTACTCGGGATCATGGAGGTCATCTTCTCCAATCAAGACTGCATCAGGCCCGTTGATCAGATACGTGACGGCGTTCCGTTCAGTAGGCGAGAGACTCTGTCTGTCCGGAAAAGATCCATCTTCTTGAATTTGGGGACAGGCGCTTTCTACAATGACATTGATGCCATCTTCCCCTTCGGCCAGGATGTTCCGTAGATAGTCCAACCACGGAATTTGGATCAAGACAACGGCGACCATTTTCCTGTCATCTGCTTCGGTGTCAGGTCCGTCGAAGATAGGCTGTATCATCTGACTTCCTGGAATTGACGTCTCGGTGTCGATATTAATTCGAGTGGATCCGAGGGTGGGCCTTCGAGTGACCTTGGTGATGCGGTAGACATCTTCTGTCTGCTTAGACGACAGGAGAGCATCAATATTGGTGAACATGAGGGGAAGCCCGAGTGGTATCCCGATAGGATATGACTGGAAGAATGGAAGAACTTCACCTGGTCTAGTGACAGGTGTTGGCCAATAGCCGCTTTCTTTATCATAGAAGTATACAAAAGGAATCGTCAAATTGACAAGCTCTTGAGCAGTCATCTCCGTGTATCCCTCATTCTCAATCGACTCTTGGTACCAAAGTGGGTTTTGCTCCTTTGCAAAGCTTCTCCATTGTTCCCTTTCGTCTTCTTGAACTATTGGAGCGATACCGACGAAGGGTTCGTCAACGCCGGTTAACTGTGCCAGTTTTTCTGCTTGTACGGACCATTGTGGGATCCTGTAGAAAGGCCAGCTGGTATTGAGCAAAGCTTGCTCAGCGGCAGCTTGAGCGCCAATCGAAGAAGCAAAGGAATCCAGAGCATCAAAAAACTGATCTGCCGAGGACTTGACGACAGTTATGATCTCAGTGGCGTAACCCTCAAACTAGGACCGTTGATTTAGATCCCAATCAAAAAGTGACAGATTGACTTGGAAGCAATAAGTCTTACCTTATTCTCAAAATTGCTTTGTTCCTGTCGTTTAACAATCAGGTTAGTAGTTGTTCCTACGCCAGCCACTGCCAACAACAGGATGATGGCCACGAGACCTCTAGCTCTTAGGACGTTGGCTTCCTCTCGCTTGGCGACAGCTGGAGGGACATAGACTTGCTGGCGATGTGCAGCAATGATGCCATTCCCACTGACTTCACTGCCACTCCTACTTTCACTGCCACCACCACTTGAGCTGCGGGTCAACGGCTCGGTGGCTTGGCTATTCTTGGAAGTTACACTTCGCATCTCACAGTCTCTTCGAGAATAATATATCTAAAACGGCAGAAGCGTTTTCCTCTGCCGTAGACTAGGAGGAGTTTTGGCCCCGTCTGGAAGAGATTTGTGGAAGGGATAAAGAACAGTCCCACCTGGTATTTGAAGGTATTCTCTTCATCGGCCCATGCTGTCTCATTTATTGTAGTTCTCGTTTAGTGCACGATTAATTCGAAGCCTTCAAGACTCAAACCATGTGACATATTGTATCTGGACATTTTGCTATTATTTTTTTTGAGGAGGACACTTCTCTGACAGAGCACGAGCCTCAGCGATTATGGACATATGCCATAGTTGGGTGACGTCAGGCAGTGGTATGAGGCACTTCATCGTACAGCGGCACAGCTTCTGTCTTGGTTGAATGACAAAAGAAGTATGGCGCTTCCGCAATCAATAAAAAACTACGTACTCACATGCAGAGAAAGGAGAACCATCAAATTGTCTTGAATCCCGGTTTTTTTGTTCAACGATGTCATTGGGATCTTTGGGGATCGTTCCTCTCCCCACCTAATGTGAAAAAAGGTGTTGTTTTCGATTTGCAATGACCAAGAGATAATAATTATATTCTGGTAAATGAGCGGCTTCACTTTCTTTCTTGCAGCTTCACTGCTACCAAGGCAGATAATAATTAAATGAGCGGCAGCACTTTTTCTTGCAGCTTCGCAATCTTGGACTGATTTACTTCGAAATCGGCACCAAGTATCCAATGCCGAAGGTGACCTAAAAAAGTGGGGTAGTAGTCGAATCGGTCGTTCAATGAGGGGACGGACGGTACGTTTTTCTCATATGGGCTGACCACGTCATGCTTGACGATGATGTTGATGCAGCGACATAAGTGAATGGCACCCAGCAGAGCTCTTTCTTTCCCTTAATGTTTTTGTCGATAGGTCAGCTTCTCTCCACTTCCGTCGGCAGACATCAGTCCAAGTCAGCCCCCAATAAGTTGCTCCATCCACCAATGCTGAACCCAGTTGCGAGAGTTTTCCTGAAACTATCTGGGGCTGCTTTTTTGCTAGCCAATGCTTCTCTGCCTGGTTTCAGAATGGTATCTTTCAACCATTGGTGTCTCTGCATCACCTATGCCGTCATCAATCAGAGCAAACCTTTCCAATGGACTCTAAAATGATGACATTGGTTCTTTCGCCATGGCACCATGCATGGAAATAGCAATGGGAATAATTGACTCTCATATCAATTTCATCATCATCCCCCTTTCCTCCACACACTTTTTCTACAAACCAACGTCAATGTTGTCTGATTCATGCAGCTTCAGTGTTGCTGTTGGACTGTGCTGCCGGAGTGTTCAGAATAAGTCTGACTTGTTACTGACCATATATGCTACCATCGTGTGAAATCAACTCAAGTCAGCCACGAAAGATGAAATGGCGATATGTAGGAGGAAGCATTGCGTCCTTTTTCTTTTTCCCCGCCACCTTTTTCAAACTCTATGACGATCGAACTCGATGCTTACAATTATACTCATCCAGCCTCTAGGTCCTGCTTTTTTTTTTCCAGACGAATATACCTTTCCTTACACCGTTATATCATATTGCTGAAGGGGAGGAAGAGAAACACCATGAACTGGATCGATTTGATTAGGTTCGTAAAAAAAGAAGAAATGAAAACTGTTGCTTCTCCATCTCAATCAATCGGCCTAACAACTTTTGTTGTTAGCTAATGAATGTGGTTGTTGTTCATATTTGTCAGAAAACTTTCAAGGAGAAATGTACAGCTCTTGAACTGCACAAACTGAAGGAAGAGTCTATGAAGGAAACCGATTTAACAGGCACTAAGAGACAATCATGCTTATTCTTGAAGCTTTTCTATCAGGGGATCAAGAGGTGCTAGGAAATGAGACTTTCTTCTTTGAACGTCGCCAAAAATTGTTCAACAAGAGCTTCTCCTTTGCGGATCCATTCGTCTCTGTTTGCGGTGGCATAGTTCAGATACTCATGGGACGACGCTCCGAACACCCCGCAACTTTCAAGCTTCCTGGCCAAGGGAATGACGTAAAAGTCAAAGAACCCGATCTCCTCCTTGTACCAGTTCGTGCTTGGGTCACACTCTGCCCTGCCTTCCACGTAGGCGCTATAGCATTCCATGAAGAAGCGTTCGTTCCATTTCTTGTAAATTTGCCAATGTTGCATGGTATGGGCGACATCGGAGGCTTGGATCAAGTGCTCAATAACAATGGTGGCCTTGCGATCCTCAATTTCAACATTATCAGCCAACGGTTCCGCTGCTGCGTCATCATTGGAAAATGCGGTTTCCCAACGAGCTTTGCGAAGTGCTTGGAGTTCTCTATCGACAATATCCGTCGCCATGACAGTATTCACAACCAGTTGGCGGAAACGCCGAAGATCATCTTCAGTCTGATAGATGCAGGCTCGAAGTGCTGCATATTCATCAGACATTAACATATCCCATGCAATGTCCACACTTTTCTGCTCGGCAATCGATTTCTTGTAGATTTGAGCGCACCGAGTATCCTCCTTCACCAGCTGCGCATTTGGAACGCCAGGGTGATCCACGTCATGAATGATAGAAGAAAACACCACAGCGAACTGTGTCAAGGGATCAGATGTGATTCCATAGGAATGCTCTGCCAAGTCCACAAGGTCCACACTTTCGGTAGGATCGCTAACTGCGAGACCATTTCCTTCGCCAACCAATACGATGCGAGCAAGTAGCTTCTTCACCGAAGCGGTGACGTGACTTGCATGTTCGAAGTTATGAAATGCGTTGCCAGGATACATCCCCGCAATAGTAGAAATGTAGCTCCTCAGCTGCAACTTTGCTTCCTCTCCAATATCAGCAGTGTTCGTGCCCTGACGCTGCTCGAGCTCTTCTGGATCAAATCGTTTTAGCGGAATGATGGGAGTGAATTCTTCCAGAACAGTTTTGCCGCTACTTCCAATACTGTGCTCAACATGGGACAGCGACAAGACTTGGTTTACTACGCCCCCTCTGGATCCAACGATCTGTTCCAGAAGACAAGTTAACACCTCAACGTTCCATTCAACCAGACGCTCGATCTTGTTCATTCCTCCAACGCCAAGAAATCCACTTTCTTCCTCCCCGCCTCTCTCTGAACTCGTTTCAGTTTCAGCCCCTTCCTCGAGAGTCTCCATATCAGATATTAGATCACCACCCTTTGGTTTGACTGGTCTACTGCTTTTGCACAACCAATAGGTTTGCATTTCCCCCTTCCCCTTGACATGAATCTTCATGCTTCTCGGAATGATCCATCTGGAAAGCCCCGCTTCCGTAAGCAAGTCTGCAGTGGCTTGAGATACTTGAATGCGGCTCCGTTCACCACTGCTTTCCATTCGAGAACCCGTATTCACTGTGTCACCAAAGAGTTGGAAACGACTTCGTTGCCCGCGAAGAACCCCAGCTGTGACTTGGCCACTGGAACAATAGCGAACGCACGTATTAGCGGAAATGGCATTGCATTTATACCCAATACACTCTCACATTACCTATGCAATCCAGTCCGTAGCTCCAAGTCCGACGTGTCGGGTCCCAAGGTTAGTTCTAGCTTAAGAATCACGTCCTTCATTTTCTTCTGACATTCCCGAGCAAATCTACATGCAATAAGAGCGTGATCCGCCCTGGCCTCTGGCAAGCCCACCGCAGCAACGTAGCAGTCCCCCACCGTCTCAACCTTGAATACTCCGTGACGGTAGGCAAGCTTATCAAAAGCTCCATATATCGTCTCCAGTAGGATGAACACGTGGTGGGGCTCTCGAGCCGAAGACCAAGCCGTAAAGCCAACTAGGTCGGCAAATATGACCGTCACGCTGGGGAACAGATCGGCCATTGGAGCCGATCCATTCGTGTTGGTTTTTCTGGCGAAGGCTTCACTTAGGCCAAGATGCCCATCATCTTCCAGCATATCAGCATCGCCCGTCACCATGTTCTTCGCCTGGTTCTCGAAGATACGATCTCGAATTGCAGTAGGAAAGATATCCGACACGATCCTTTCCTGCTTCATGATTCTTTCCATGACTGTTCTCTGTCGCTTCCCAACGGAATAGTCGTAGAGGAGAAATACCAGAGTGGTGAATACAAATATAAGCACCACCACCACCGTGTAGATGACAGAATTGTTAGTCTTCAATGACTCCTGCAATTCCGCTGTCGGGTACACATATAGTGTCATTCTTGGAAGACAGGTCCCTTCTGGGACTTGTGATCGGAAGATTCCAAAGTCAGCAAATACATCACTCATTCCATAAGCGTCGTATTTGGGATCATGTATGTCGGCCTCTTCCAACATAACTGCATCAGATCCGCTAATCAGATACGTGGCGACGTTACGTTCAGTAGGCGCGAGACTTTGTTTGTCATCTTCATCAATTCGAGGACAAGCACTTTCTACAACAACATTAATGCCGTTTTCACCTTCGGACAGGATGTTCCTTAAAAAATCCAACCATGGAATTTGGATCAAGACTATGGCGACCATTTTCCTATCATCTGCACCAGTGTCAGGTCCGTCGAAGATAGGCTGAATCATCTGACTTCCTGGAATTGACCTCTCAGTGTCGATATTAATTCGACTGAAACCAAGGGCGGGACTACGAGCAGCCTTGGTGATGCGGTAGACATCTTCTGTTTCCGGAGATGACGTGATAGGGTCAATATTGGTGAGCATGAGAGGCAGCCCGAGTGGTATCCCGATGGGGTAGGATTGGAAGTATGAAACTACTTCACCCGGTCTAGCGACTGGTGTTGGGTGATAGAAGTTTTCTTTGTCATAGAAATACGTAAATGGAATAGTGAAATCGACAAGCTCTTGAGCAGTCATCTCTGTGTATCCTTCACTCTCAATCGACTCTTGATACCAAAGAGGATTTTGCTCAGCGGCAAAACTTCTCCATTCGTCCCTCTCGTCTTCTGGAACTATTGGTGCAAAGCCGACCAAGGGACTTTCGATTCCGGTTAGCTGTGCAAGCTTTTCTGCTTGTACAGACCATTGCGGGACCCTGTAGAACGGCCAACTGGTGTTGCGCAAGGCATGCTCAGCGGCAGCTTGTGCACCAATTGAAGAAGCAAAGGAATCTAAAACATCAAAGAACTTTCCTGCCGAGGACTCAATGTGTATTATGATCTCAGAGGCATATCCTTCAAACTAAAAACAAGAATTTATTAGATGCCAATCGAAAAGTGACAATAAGAGAGATAGGCACAAGAGGAAGGCTCACCTTATTTTCAAAATTGCTTTCTTCATGTTGTTTGACAAGCAGGTTTGTGGTTGTTGCGACGCCAGCTACGGCCAGCAGAAGAATGATCGACACGAGACCTCTGGCTTTTAGGACATCGGCCTCCTCTCGCTTTGCGACGGAGGGAGGGACATAGACTGGCTGACGATGTGGGGCAATATCATTCCCACTTTCACTTCCACTTCTGCTTTCAGTGTAACTCCTACTTTCGCTGCCACCACCACTTGAGTTGTGGGTCAATTGCTCAGTGGCTTGGCTATTCTTGGATGTTTCCCTTATCATATTACCGTCTTCGATGCTATCCTCTGCTACGATGAAAGAACTACTCGCTGCCATGTTTGCACCTGGAGACGAGATTTGTGAAAGAATCCCCAAGGAGACTCTGAAGGAGGGAATGATAGTGTATTGGGCCTTTTCCTTAATCATGATTTAAAGAGTTCTCATCAGAAGACACCACTAGTACACTTTCAAACTATATGTGGAAGGAGTCTTTTCTCTGATAGAGATAATTGTACATGCCGTATCGACGTTGTATGTACGCCATTGCTTCAGGGCAGTACTGTAGTGGAGGAATATCACGGTAAAATTCTACAATCGGCCACCAAAGGAAATCTTGGGAGCTTTTCTCGTCGTTCAACACATAACGAAATAGCTCAAAAAATGTGCCGCTTAAAGGTACCCGTGTGCATTCATCCCTGTCGTTTGTGACCCATCTTCTCTGATGTGTCCCATGCCCATTGTATCTAGTCGTAAAACCAAGAGATGTACGATGTCCTCTCAACATCATCATAGCGACCACAAAACACGTCGTCAATAGGAACATATGGTCGAACAGGGCGTCGTAGAGTACTAGATCTGCCTGCAACCGCCATCATTGGAAGTTCCGGGTCACAGATGGAATAGTGTATGGAAACAAGGGCCACATACGACTCAAGTAGATCACTCTCAAGTGCTTCATACACTGAAGCGTAAGTATCTAGCCACCAGTCATAACAAAGCAAATGGGCAACAGAGCTTTGAACTCCATTCAATGTTGGCTGGCCCAGACAGCTTTGACCTCAAACCACTCAATTAAATCACAGACCCAGCCACTTCATTGCACCATGCTCTGAACTAAATCTAGTCTATTTGACGCACTTGTCTGCTACTTTAATAACTAGCAAATCAATACACTGTTGAGCGACACAACGAATCCATCAGCCTTGTCAAGATGTAGTACCAACAGTGATGTGTAGTAGTAGTTTTAAATACTAGAATCCAGAACAGGCTCGAGGTAGTCAACCGTGAAAAAGGAACACATGCATTTTTCGCTCTCTGTGAGGTGTTGCAAACGTGACAGACCAGTCCTATTGGGAAATGCACCAGTCGTACTATTTAGCACGAAAAGCGTTCACGGAAGACAATTTCACACATATGGGCAGGAGAAGAATCCTTTCCATAAGTAAGCGCCAAGAGAAGTTCTAGCAGAATGGGATTTTTTGGAATCTCCGAAAAGACCTTTCAGTCCCCATTTTTAATGGTGATAGCTGTCTCCTCCATCCGTCTATCCGTCTACCCGTCTACCCGTGCGCTGTACAGTCTTATTGCTTCAAACGAGCGGCAATAATAAGAGGACAATGACCCAAAAATCAACTTCAATTACGAGACGATCGCTCTCTGACTGATGTAGACTTGCTTTCACATACAGTAGTAAGTATTGCAAGCATCCAAAACAGTACTACAGCCAGAGGGCACTCATTCAATTGTGGCCTATCTGCTATGTTCTGTCAACAATGGGAATTGAAGACAAACGAACAAAGCATGACCGCTATTCTGGCTGATAACAAGCCGATGGGGTCGCTGAAGAATCAAAGGAACCAGAGAACTGTCATTGTAAGCATAATTGCTCATGACAAAGAACAATTCCTTGTCGTGGAAGTCATCAGTGCGTCTGGACCTGTGTGAAATTATTGTCTTCAGGGAGAATCTTCCATCAGGCACTCATCCTCTGACAGTCAACGATACCCGCCTCAACCCATTCAACCCATTCAACATTGGTGAGAATACAAAAGCATTCAGCTGCTCTGCCATTTTCCCATGGCTCGTAGGCAAAGCATGTGGAGCTATAATGGGCTTGGAATTGCTGAGAGTCGATTCCCATTCCTTATCGTTTGTGCCACCCGAATATAAAATTGAGGATCGTAACTGATATCTGGGGCATATAGCTCATTTGTCCAAGAGTCAAGTGGGTGGATGGGGGATATTATCGGAGGGAACATCTTGATTAATTCCAACCTCAAGAACGAACCCTATCAATGAAGCCATGATTTCCACCTCGATTGCAACTGAATCGTTCTGGAGTGTGCAGACGCCTGATTTTCCAACCCTGCTAGCATCATATCGTGACATTAACTCAGGCCCGCCATGACTGATGAAAAATACGCCGCCATCTAGCTTCAACCACGATTATTGAGATTCAACCACTAAGATGAGTGAATGCTTTCCACTCATTCAGCATTCATGTTGTGGTTCCTTTCGGCGTGTTGATTGGTTGGAATAAAAGGGAGGGAAACGGTGTCAACTGCTTGTATTTTCTTTTTTGGGCTCCGTCGCAAAAGAAGAAAGAAACACGGTTGCTTTGCCATCTTAGCACATCGGCCGATATAGCAACTTGACACTATCTACTGAACACCGATAGCCAGTGTTTGCTGTGTATATTGCAACATGTCTCCTTTGGGAGTAATCCTGCTTAATAGACACTACTAGAAGCAATGTTTAATCATGACGCTTTTCAACAATAGGATCAAGCGGTGCTGCCACACGAGCATTTTCTTCATTGAACGCCGACAAGAATTGTTGAACAAGAGCTTCTCCTTCGCGGACCCATTCTTCTCTGTTGGCTGTGGCATAGTTCAAATACTCATGGGACGACACTCCAAACACACCACAACTTTGAAGCTTTTTGGCCAACGGAATTACGTAATAGTCAAAGAACCCAATCTCCCCCTTGTACCAGTTCGTGCTTGGGTCACAGTCTGCCCTCCCTTCCCTGTAGGCACGATAACACTCCAAGAAAAATCGCTCATTCCATTTCTTGTAAACACGCCAATGTTGCATGGTATGGGAGACATCGGAGGCTTGGATCAAATGCTCAATAACAATGGTGGCTTTGCGATCGTCACTCTTAACCCTATCATGATCCGACGGTTCCGCTGCTGACGAAGCAACATTCGAAAAAGCGGTTTCCCAACGTGCTTTGCGAAGTGCTTGGAGTTCTCTATCGACGATATCCGTCGCCAACACTGTATTGACAATCAGTTGGCGGAACCGCCGCAGATCGCCTTCGGACTGATATATGCAGGCCCGAAGCGCGGCATATTCATCTTCCATCAACATATCCCATGCAATATCCACACTTTTCTGCTCGGCAATTGATTTTTTGTAGATTTGAGCGCACCGAGTATTCTCCTTCAAGAGCTGCGTATTTGGGACGCCAGGGTGATCCACGTCATGAATGATAGCAGAGAACACCACAGCGAACTGAGTCAAGGGGTCGGAAGTAATTCCATAGGAATGCCCTGCCAAGTCCACAAGATCAACACTTTCGATAGGCGTGCTAGCTCCGAGAATATTCCCCTCGCTGATGTTGACGATGCGAGCAAGTAACTTCTTGACCGACGCTGTCACATGACTTGCGTGCTCAAAGTTATGAAATGCGTTTTCAGGATACATTCCTGCAATGGTAGAAATGTAGTGTCGCAGCTGAGACTTTGCTTCCTCTCCTATATGAATTGTGGTTCTGCCTTGACGCTGCTCCAACTCTTCTGATTCAAAACGTTTCAACTGAATGATGGGAGTGAATTCTTCCAGAACCGTTTTGCCACTACTTCCAATACTGTGCTCAACATTGGAAAGCGACGAGATTTGATTTACTACGCCCTGTCGGGATTCAACGATCTGTTCCAGGAGAAAAGTTAGAACCTCAACGTTCCATTCAACCAGTCGCTCGGTCCTGTTCATTCCTCCGACGCCGAGAAATCCACTTTCTTCCTCCCCGCCTCTGTCGGAACTCGTTTCAGTTTCAGCTCCTTCCTCGAGAGTCTCCATGTCCGATTTTAGATCGGCACCCTTGGGTTTGACTGGTCTGCTGCTGCTCTTGCACAACCAATAGGTTTGCATTTTCCCCTTCCCCTTGACATAAGTCTTCATGCTCCTGGGAATGATCCATCCGGAAAGCCCTGCTTCCGTAAGCAAATCTGCAGTGGCTTGAGATATTTGAATCCGGCTTCGCTCACCACTGCTTTCCATTCGAGAGCCCGTATTCACTGTGTCACCGAAGAGTTGGAAACGACTTCTTTGCCCACGGAGAACTCCAGCTGTGACTTGGCCACTGGAAGAAGAGCGTAAGTAAGGATGAGCAATCTTCGTTGTATTGTTATCCAGTACCGTCGCATATTTACCTATGAATTCCAGTCCGTAGCTCCAAGTCGGAGGTGTCCGGTCCTAATGTAAGCTCTAGCTTGAGAATCACGTCCTTCATCTTCTTCTGACACTCTCGAGCAAATCGACAAGCAACAGCGGCGTGATCCGCCCTAGGCTCTGGCAAGCCCACCACAGCAACGTAGCAGTCACCCACAGTCTCAACCTTGAAAACGCCGTGACGGTAGGCAAGTTGATCAAACGCACCATATATTGTCTCGAGGAGGATGAACACGTGGTGGGGCTCTCGAGCCGAAGACCAAGCCGTAAAGCCAACTAGGTCGGCAAATATGACGGTCACGCTGGGGAAAAGATCAGCTAATGGGGCCGATCCATTCGTAGTGGGGTTTCTGGCGAAGTCTTCACTTAGGCCAAGAGGCCCATCATCGTCCAGCATATCAGCATCGCCCGTCACCATGTTCTTCGCCTGTTTCTCGTAGAGTCGATCTCGAATTGCGGTAGGGAAGACATCGGACACGATTCTATCCTGCTTCATGATTCTTTCCATTACTGTTCTCTGTCGTTTCCCAACGGAATAGTCGAAAAACAGAAATACGAGCGTGGTAAATACGAAGGCAAGCACCACCACCGAAGTGTAGATGACAGCATTGTCAGTTTTCAATGACTCCTGCAATTCCGCTGTCGGGTATACATATACGGTCATTCTTGGAAGACAGGTCCCTTCTGGTACTTGTGATCGATAGATTCCAAAGTCAACAAACACATCACTCACTGCGAAGGCGTCGTACTTGGGATCATGTAAGTCGGCCTCTCCCACCATAACTGCATCAGTCCCGCTAATGAGATACGTGACGATGTTCTGTTCAGCAGGCTCGAGACGTTGTTTATCATCTTCATCACTTCGAGGACAAGCGCTTTCTACAACAACGTTGATGCCATCTTCACCTTCGAACAGAATGTTCCTTAGAAATTCCAACCATGGAATTTGGATCAAGACTACGGCGACCATTCTCCTATCATCTGCTCTCGTGTCAGGTCCGTCGAAGATAGGCTGGACCATCTGACATCCTGGGATTGACCTCTCGTCGTCAATATTAATTCGAGTGAAGCCAAGGGTGGGACTTCGACTAACCTTGGCGATGTGGTAGACATCTCCTGTCTGTTTTGACGACGTTCTAGGGTCAACATTGGTGAGCATGAGGGGAAGCCCGAATGGTCGCCCGATGGGGTATGATTGGAAGTATGAAGGAACTTCACCTAGTCTAGAGACTGGTGTTGGGTGATAGCCGTTTTCTGTGTCGTAGAAATACGTGAATGGAACAGTCAAAGCGAGAAGCTCTTGAGCTGTCCTTTCTGTGTACCCTTCGTTCTCAATCGACTCTTGATACCAAAGAGGGTTTTGCTCAGCGGCAAAGTTGTTCCAATGGTCCCTTTCGTCTTCTGGAACAATTGGAGCCACGCCGACCAAGGGATGATCTATGTTGGTTAGCCGTGCCATTTTTTTGGCTTGTACAGACCATTGTGGGATCCTGTAGAACGGCCAACTGGTGTTAAGCAAAGCATGCTCAGCGGCGGCTTGTGCGCCAACTGAAGAAGCAAAGGAATCTAAAACATCAAAGAACCTTCCTGCCGAGGACTTAACGACAGTTATGACCTCAGTGGCATGTCCTTGAAACTTGAAACTGAATATTTAGATGCCAATTGAATAAACGACAGCTTGATATGGTAGCAATAAGGCTCACCTTAGTTTCAAAATTGCTTTGTTCCTGTTGTTTGACAAGCAGATTTGTGGCTGCTCCTGCGCCCGCTGCTGCCAACAGAACGATGAGAGCTACGAGAACTCTGGATCGTCGGACATTGGCTTCCTCTCGCTTTGCGACAGCGGGAGGGACATAGACTTTCTGATGTGCAGGAATACCGTTCCCATTTTCACTTCCACTCCTACTGCCACTTCCACTCCTACTTTCACTGCCACCGCCACTTGAGCTTTGGGTCAATAGCTCTGAGACTTGGCTATTCTTGGAATTTGCCCTTCTCATATTACCGTCTCGTCAATGGTTTTCACTGCTCTCCAATGGTTCCTCTGTTATGAATGCTGCCCTATAGGATTTGTGGAAGGGACGAATAACAATATGCCCAAGCAGATTCTGAAGGGAACACTGATATTTATTGGGAATCATTCGCAGGGTTTTCCGAACACTGTTACGTAATACTGTATATCGAAAAAGGCTTTTCTTTGATGGAGCAAATGGCACGCACCTTACTTCGAGTTTGCACAGCAGCGAATGTCATCACGTTCGACAATTTGGCCAGCACCCATTGCAGATTCTGAAGGGGAGACTGATATTTATTGTGAATCATTTATAGTGGGGTTCTCCAAACACTGTTACGTCATCGATAAAAGACTTTTCTTTGAAGGAGCAAATGGAACGAACCTTGTCGGGTGCGGTTTGCACCACAGTAGGGGTTGTCAAAGTTAAATTCTTATTCTGATTCTTACAAAAATGCGTTTCGAGTGCTGACGCCGCACTTAACAAGGGGATGTCGCACCTGGGACGAAATGATTCGCATCAGAACGCGAAAC
>JAAMXS010002294.1:0-20615 GCA_019693525.1 Cylindrotheca fusiformis | reverse complement strand
ACTACTATACTGTTTTATATCCACACACGTTCTTGTGTTGTGTTGGATCCTGTTGGTTGGTGATTGCTGTTGTTATTGCAAGATTAATTCACAAAAAAGTGCCAATAGGTTCCCCATTCCAATATTTGGCAAATTGATTAGGATCATTTTGTTGTGCATCCAACACTTGATGAAAGATTGATCGCAACAAGCAACATTTACAACTGTCACCAGGACATGGCGGAATATCAGTAGTAGTAGTAGTAGTAGTGCTAGCAACTGCTGCTGCTACTTCTACGTCTTCTTCTAGAGCCGCAGTATCTTCTTGCTCTTGTTGTCGTTGTCGCTGTCGTCTTTGAATTTCTTTATGGTATCCTTGCTTTCGTTGCTCCAACATTTGCAAAAATTCACCATAGGATAATACTGATGACGCTAATAGTATTCCATCAGCATCATCAGCAGCATTGGCATTGTTGTTCGTGGTTGGCCAAACATGATTTTCCAAAGCCCGTACTCCACCAGGAACGGTCTCATTCGCAAATTGATTGCAATTTTCCAGTATATTTTGAAAGACAATATCAATATCGTCGGCCAATCCTGATGGTGTCTCCTGCCGACGAACCACCAAGTCTTCCAATCCATTGGAAAAATCATTGAATGTCTGCATACAATATTGCATAGCATTAAATGCAGCTTTATGAAATTCATTGGCATGATTGGTACAGATAGTACGATGCAACGCCCCCTTGCGCCATTGGAGAGCCTCTTGTAACTTTCGACGTCGCAAGGCCCATTGGGATCGTACTCTTGTCTTGTCTTGAACTAGCATATCGAATTCTTCCAACAAACATTCTATTTGTTCTTCTTCCAACATTCTTGCTTCTTCTGCTGTAGTAGTAGACGGTAGTGGTGATGATGATGATGATGAGGCGCTGAAAAATCCACCCTTATTCTTCTCACTGATGCCAAACGATGAAACCCATTGATCAAATTTCTCTAATTGTCCTTCACTGATTCTCCGAATTGCAGATGATTCTTCTTGTTTCTCAACATCGAAGAATCGGAACCTGGCCATGAACTGCTACTACTGCTGCTGCTGCTGCTGCTGTTGCTGTGATTATTTACAAAAAACGAAGATATGAACGACAACAGAGAGGCTGGGTTACTTTCGTGCACCGTCCATACTGTCCAAACACAAAAAATGGGTGATGTTTTTGTATTTGTCTCGGATTATTATCAAATGACTCTTTTTATTGGCATGCACATGCTTGACGCATGCCAATGAGATGAGTTTGAATGGAAAAAAAAGAAGACTGGGATCGAACCAGTTGCTGTCGTCCGTTGGACATTGCCGGAATCGAACCGGCGACCTTATGCATGCTAAGCATACGCGCTGCCAACTGCGCCAAACGCCCTGACATGCTGAGACAGGACTTGGTAGAAATCATATCTAGTAAGTTTCTCAATGAAGAAGAAAGAGTAAATGTGGACGAGTGTAGTTGCAACAAATAGGTCCAATAGAAATAGATAAATACAGTTTCAATCTTAGCATGATTCTGATCGACCATCCACCCAACATTATTGTCAGTGTTTCTTGGTGAGTGACTTTCCGTGCCTACTAGCAAACCCGCCGTCCTCATGATCTGAAGCTGCAGCGAACCTCTTGTATGAAATCAAAAACAATGTTCCATCATGTCGATACTGCAGGAGAGGCATCCAGATATGCAATCAAGTCTTTCTCTCGTACTCGTTGTTCCAAGGATTGCATCAACATTTTCAAAGCTTTGCTTTCTGCAGCGGAAGAGCCTTCTTCTTCTCTGGACCAAACCGTCATAAGTGCAATAACTCGTTCGGTAGAAGTTTCTCGAGTCCTCGTCAACCTTCTCATTCCCAATTCGCTCAACTCTTGCTTTAGAGCCTTGGATTCCAAATGAGCTTCCTTGGCTTCCTTCACTGTTGTATGGGATACATCCGGACCGACCGTTTCCAACTTCGCTTGGAGATCTTTGACGAGTTGTGGCATTCGCTTTCGAGTTGCAATGTTAATGGCAGAAGTTATATCCGTCTTTTTCTCAAATGCAGCCAACGCCGTGGCCCGTGCCTGAGAAAAGTGCTTCTCCAATTGAATGCCAACACACTCCATATAGACAAAGGATTCCACCGCTTCCACCCGTTGCGTGTAATCCTTCAATAGGTCACCCAAGGAATTTAGCAACCATTCGCTGCCAGCCTCTCGTGCCTTGAGGTACGTTGCCAAATTTCCACCACAAGATCCAACTGATCGTTGAAGCCATCCAGAGGGATCCTTCAGATGAATTCCGTGTTTGCGCAAGACGTCCACAGGGAGCTCCATGCTTCGATTTTCGTCCGTTGACAGATATGTTGCGGAAAAGATGGCTTGAAGCTCCGTCAAAAAGTTTTGTCGCAAATTCCGCATGTTGGTATCATCTTGGCCATTGACACAAAACTGCAGGTATTCCAAGGCTTCTATGCATCGTTGAAGTTGTTCTCGCAATCCAATGGCATACTTCCTTACTATTCTCAATTCTCGAGTCGTTTCTTCCACTCGAACGTTGGCATCACTGACACCGGCAGCATCCATAATGGCCATGGATAATTTGGCATCCCACCGTCCAATTCGTTCCCGACATAATCCCAGCGCATTGTCTCGTTTGACCGACTTGGCAGCTTCTTCTTCCGTTTCTTCATCCATATGCTTGCTCAGTTCCAGCACTTCTTGCGTACTTTGGTCCGAGGCTGCTGATGGTGGAACAAACTTCTTCGAACTGCCAATTCCAACCATCCGCTGGACCAAAGCAATCTCTGTCATCCTGTCTTCCTTCTCTTCTAGCAAGTGTCGATGAATCAACTTGGCCAAACCTTCCTTGGTCGCAACATTAATTTTACTCTTCATTGTTTCAGCAGACGCTTGAATGGTATTCGACTGTCGGTATTCTTGTTCAAAATACTTGTGCGCCATTCGGGATGTTCGCAATGGTGCCGTTTGGCAGAGTGTCGTGAGATTCCGTTGCAGCAATGCCTCATTGGCCAAGAACTTTTGTACCACCACCACGACATGATTGTGCTGTGCCTCCGGTGTCTTCTTTTCTTCCTGTTGCTGCTCTTTCTGTTCGTGGTCAATCATGGAAACATTGTACAACCCTTCCAAATACGCCTCGACAGATGGATGGACGGCACTCAAATCGGCAATATATGTCTGCAACATTCGTTCCAACGTATCCAATCCCGGTATCGATCGTTCACTCTTGGCCTTGGTCAGTATCCGTAAACAATCATCGACTGCCGATTTTTGTAATTTTCGATACGGATTTTGCAACTTGGAATGATCTTTTTGACGTTTGGACGACGATGCTGTTGTCCCCGTCCTGCTATTGGAATAGGATGATGATGAATCTATCCGTGTCGATTCCAATTCTTTTTCAAAACTAAAGAGATTGGATATCGTAATTGCAAATCGTTTCCATGCCGCTCCGACACTCTTTTCTTGTTCCTTGAGTCTCCGTAACAATTCCATCGCACCCAATGCTCGTTTCCGCCACATCCATACCAAATCACGTTCCGCTCGAATCAATGGATAATATTGTGCTACAGAGTTTGACGAGTTGTGACCATCATCATCATCATCACCCATGGGTGATGATGATGATTCCACAAAGGAATTTTTCATTTGGAACGTCTTAAAATCTCCCAATGCCTTGGAGGATACATGATCCCTATTATTGCTGCCACCACCAAATAAGTTCTTGCGAGTTTCCAAAGCTGGACTGGTACCACCACTACTACTACTACCACTCGTAGTATTGTGAGTGGTACTAGTGGATGGTTGGACAGTAGTAGTTGTTGTTGTTGTGGTGGTGGTGGTGGGAGCGTAAGAGGGACCACCGCATATTTCTGGAACTCGAATCCAATCCCATACGCTGGATTCGACTTCTACTTCGTTTTCTTTGGAGAGTTGTGGTGATGGTTGTGGTGCCTTTGATGATGATGTTTTGGGTTGGTGTTCCATGTGAGAATATTCATCCACAACATCACCCAGTTCGGTTCGATATAAAAAGGCTTCCATGGCTTCAGAATCCATAACATTACCAGAAGCAGCAACAATAGCACCAATAATACCATCATCATCATTATCATTTGGAGAGTGCAATCGATGTTGCTGTTCATCTTCATCTTCGTCGTCGTCGTCGTCTTGTTGTTTCAGTAATAGTTCACCATCACCTCGTATTCCATCTAGTACATCACTCAACCAATGTGCCAAAAGTTTGGAATCGACATCATGTTGACATGTATTCAAATCTGGAATTCCAAGTGTAATATTTAAAGAGGGTAATAATAATCCACCCTGAAATTCCAATTGCAATGCCTGTTCCAACCATGCAAAATCCTTAAGACTACGAACCGTAACAGCAGCAGCAGTTGTAGCACTCATAAAGCTGCTAGTCGTGACGGTCGCGGTGGTATTATTGTATCCCTTTTCATTGGGAGATAATTTTTGTCGTGGTGGTTGCTGTTGCTGTTGTGGTTGTAGTAGTGGTTGTCTCTGTTGAATGGTAACTCGATATTTCCACATGTCATTGGACCATTCTGCAATTCCCACTTGTACAAACCACTATATACAACAAAATGTATGACAGTTAGGCCATACCGAGAAAAACAATGCGTCAGTTTCCTTTGCTTTGAAGCATCTTGCAATAACAATACACAAAATAACTGAATAATGAGAGTACGTACCCTGCAATCCTTAAGGATAGTTTCTCTTCCAAAAGGTCTTGCCAAGATTGTACTTGCCGGTGGCAATCGATCTCTCACTTTTTCCTTCTTTCTTGTTGATGATGATGATGGTGGTGATGGTCTTGTCTTAGTTGGTATTGGTTTAGGTGGTGTAGCAGTGGCGGTGGCAGTAGTAGTAGTATTGTCGACAACCTGTAGAATTTGTGATGGTTGTTGATCTTCATTGGTAACGGTGGACATCATCATTACGGGTGGTGGTACTGATGTTGCTGTTGTTGTTGTTGGTGAAGCAGAAGAAGAAGACAAAGCTCCTACCATCACTCTTTCTTTGGATGCCGCTGAAAGTGATTGAACCGTGTCGGGATTGTCTGGAATTTGAAATAATTGTCGTTGATGCAATTCTTCTTCTTCTTCTTCGTCCAGTCGACCATGCAAGGATGGTCCCAATGATGATGATACAATTGGGAAAATAGGAATGGATTCCCATGCATCTTCTGGATTGTCTTCACTACTACTACTGTTGTTGTTGTTGTTGCCTTTTTTCTTTTTATTGCTGCTAAAGAGTTTCCATGATTTCTTTTGCTGATCATCATTATTAAAATCATCTTCTTCTTCATACGTATCGGATAGTGCATGAGTTGTTTCAGGAAATAGCAATGGACGACTGTCTCGTTTGTGATTATTGTTGTTGCGCTTTAACAGTGTCATGATTTTAGCTATTACCACAACAGCAACAACAACCAAAACAAGAAAATGCTTAAAAAGAAACCAACAGCAACAATAGCAACAGCGGATTGGTGTTGCGGTTCGTTCCTCTTCAAATGTCAATATTCACCGCAACCGTATTGCCAGACGCAAACATACACACACACGAAATGGAAGTAGCGACAATCCTTTCGTTCCAAAAGAGACGAGAGAGGAATGCAAATATACTAGCAACATTATTACCTAGTTTCCCACCATAATACGTGTGTCTATATATATATATATAGGAAATCTATCCAATGCACGTGACCGTGTGAACGACCCTAGTAAGACTCACCCAACATGTGTAAAACCAGTGAGACTGGCGCGAAGTCGAAGGAATCCATTAGGATGACGTGGCAGTTGATTAGTCGAATGAATCCATTTGTACTACTTGCTATTATTTTAGTTGTCCACACAAGCCAAAACGACAAAACAACAAGAAGAAGAAAAGGACTGATCTATACTACTATATACTATCTCAAACTTTAATATTGTCCAAACTCAAAAAATGGAAGCTTCCTTGTCTACATCATCATCTTCAGTGTTGATACTCAGTGAGTATGAGAAACTACGGGAACGAAATATTCAACGAAACAATGCTCGTCTGAAAGCATTGGGATTGCTTTCTCCCCATAATCATCATCATTCAAACGAAGAAAACGAAAACGAAAGAAGCTCCAACAAGCCATTACAAAAGCATAAGCGTCGTCGTCGTCGTCGTCCATTGTCAACAAGCAATGATAATGATGGTAGTGGCAGTACTACTACTACTACTGGTCGAAAATCTCTACGATTGCAAGGAAAGGAACCTACCAAAAAACTACTACCTCAGATCGATGAATCACCAGAACAACCAAGAAGAAAACCATCAAAACAAACAAGGCCAAAGAAGACTGATGATGATAAAGAGAATTCCCAAGTATCATTTTCATCATCATTAGAAGAAGAAGCGACCATCTATCAACATACATCAATGCGTATCCAATCCATGTCAGAAAAGGCATTGAAACGTCGGATTCAAGTTATTGAACGTGCTGCTGGTAAACAATGTTTCATCAAAATGAAAATGTTTCAAAAATGTTTACAAGATAATGAAATGTGGGAACTTGCCGATTTGGCCAAAAATGCTTTGGAACGACTTTTGCAAAAGAAGAAGAAACAAAAGTAGAACGGTTCTCTCTCTGTCTTTCTCTCTCTCTCTCCCACACACAAACACACACACACACATATATATACCCCACCGGAAGCAAAACATTTTTGAAAAAAAAAGAGGAAAAAATAGGTACATCATACGAAGGGGCTGTCGAGGGCAAAAGGATACAATGTTTCACTAGAAGAAAAACAAAACAAAAAGTCTAAGAATCATCACTAATAATAATAATAATAAGGACACTTGCTACTACTACTACTACTACGACTACTATTTTAGCATCCTACTACTACTACTACTACTATATTTCTCTTTATCACATCATTTTTTTTCTTCAAATGTTGATGCGGGTCTCTGACGATTATATGGGTTATTTATATTTTGGACTCTCGAGGAGAAAAGAATCCCTTCCTATTGATGGAGAGAGGAAGCCTTCCTATATTGATGGAGAAGGGTATAGTAGACCAATATCCGTTTTGTATTTGCATTCATAGCAGTAGTAGTAGTAGTAGTAGTAGTAGTAGTAGTACTTGGGGACCATTCCTTTTCTTTTTCATCATCATTTTTGTGTGTCAACGACGTTGAATCACATTATTGGTGGTTTGAGCGGTAGTAGTCAAATTGGCAGTACCAGCAGTACCAGCAGCACCATCATCATTGTTGTTATTATTGTTTGGAATGTCGTCACAGAATATTTCACGACAAATGACAAACAGATTTCTCAACATGAAATAGGCAAACATAAAAGCGCCCAAACCGACCAAAAAAATGGTTGTATGTCTGCTGGACATAATATGACTAAATGCTTCTATGTAGTAGTAGTAAACATCCGAGTATAGAGCAGGAGGGGGGAAGAGGTTGTGGGCCTTTTTCCAAACTTATTGACTCAATCCTCGTCTCTCATTGGTTTTGGCTGTTGTGCTGTTTCGCCCAGACTGTAGCTATACTACATACATGTGTTCTCACATTCAAGTGTAGCGATCGGGTCATTGTGGTATATGGTCATTATGCTACTAACTACGTACGTAGTTCAACGGAAATGCGTTGAGACACAGCCATAACGTCGCGTGCAGAGGTATTCAGGCCATTTGTTGTTTTATTATGTTCCAGATTAAACCACATTCATTCATATTCCAGAGCTTCTCATCAAAATGCAAAGCCACAAGCTCGAGAACATCTATTGACCCCCTTTTTACACCGCTCACCATCATGCATATATACTCCACATATCAGAGAAACCGAAACCCCAAAACAGGATGAGAAACAGTAGTATTGGGGGCGGGCTCATTTGTTGCTGTCATCTGAAGAAACTCGACAGCCAGCGAAATTGAGCATATTATTACTATTATTATTCTGTCTATGAAAACAAACAAGAAAACACAAAGTTTTGTGCGTGTCAATTACTATTGTGTTGTTGGGGAAAGAAGCCTTTTTGTTGCTTTTTCGTTTATAGAAGAAAAAGAATCATGTGGATGCACGAAAACGAGAACGTCGAGCAGCAAGAGATAAACGACAGTATGCATATCGATATGTGGCGGTTTTAAGGGAACTATATACAATAATGTCTGCCTTTGACAACAATCAACGAACGAACGAACGAACAAACAAACAAACAAATCTACAGAAAAAAGGCGGATCCGAAAAAACCCAATTCCTTTTTTGTTTTTGGATGTCATGATCATGGCCTTTTTCAGGTCGCTCGCTGTCCCGGAGGAGGAGAAAGAAGTCCTGGTGGTCCAGCTTCCAAGAAGGCAGTATAACGTTGAATCTGATGGTATCTGTAGCTATGCAATTTCTTTTTTTTTTTGGCCAAGATCAACTAAGGGATGTTGCCAGCCACTATTTTTGGATTCTCTCTCTTTCTCTCTCTCTCTCTCAGTGTGACGATATATAGTAGTGACAAGAGTGAGTGTGTGGCAATTCTACTACTATACCACTACTTCAGCATACGCCTCTTTATGTCAAGGGTCAATTCGTTCTTTCCTTTCGAAGGGTTGCTGTTGACAAACAATTGTTACTACTTTTCCCAACTATAGTATGATGAGCATGCATAAATTTATTTTTACTACTACTATTGGATAGGGATATACACGTCATGATTGTTGTTGCAAATACGTAGCTCTTTTTAGGGAATTGCTACTATCACTATTATCTAATAGGTCCGTCAGGGCACAAAAGAGGGCATTCATTGTTGCCATTCTTCCGATATGCATTCTTGATGAAAGTCACATGATCACATGAGGATGTTGTTCTTGTTGTTGTTGTTATGACAATGTTAGGGAATTAATACTAGCTACTATTAGCTACTACTACTACTAGTAGTAGTTGTAGTATTTATTAGATCGGTCCGGCACAATGGGCATTCATTGTGATTACCAGTTTGAAGCCATTCAAATATACATTCTTGATGAAAGACATGATCACATGATGTTGTAATGGCGGATGCACAAATGGTATCACCCGGTCTGTAGGATTCTAAACAAATACTACAACATTCTGTAGTTGTTGTAGCATTACCATGATTCGATGATGGATATCTCCCCCAGTTGGAAAGCATATGTTTCAAATAAGTAGAAGGATTCGAATCCTGCTGCTGCTGGGCATGAATGATGCTTCCATCATCACCAACATCCTCTTCCTTTTCGGTATCATTCTTATCATCATCATCATCATTTCGAATCCTCCTTGTTGCGGCCGCGTTCTTGACATATTTATGTTTTTCGGTCACTGTTTCAAATTTGAACTTGCGTAATAGTTCTTCTGTTCGACTTGGCAATTCTTCTTCTATATTACAATCAGCACTCAATGATTGTGATTGAGGTTGTTGTTGTGGTTGTTGTTGTTGACGCTGTTGTTGTTGTTGTTGACGTTGACGACGACGACGTTCGGATATTGTGATTCGAACTGTAGTCAAATCTTCATCTTCCCCATTGTCACAACATGCTCTCAGACATAGAATGAGACATTTGAAATAGAAATAAATGAAAAAGACACCAATCAAACCGACAAAGACTTTGCCTAGTGTAGGACCAGATAACATAATAATCGTAGCAATAGTCGTCGTCGTAGGATGATGATAATGAGAAAGCCCTTTTTGCGGTTGTAATGGTTGTTCTCATCTGTGTGTGTTCTTTTGCTTCTCTTCTTCTTGCTGATCACCTACTACTTATTTAGACTTCTTGTTTTTCAATGGCGCATGGCTGTCATCTGTTCCTGTTGGCATTTCGGTTCTTTCTTTGTTCTCTGACTCAATCGACCACAACTGTGTTTTTCCGTTGAGAATTCGGAAGTACGGGTGTAACCAAAAATATGGCGACACGCGACACACCATATACCATCCAAGATTCATAGTTTTTCCATCATGATACGTATCTTTGGCGTAGACATTTGTAAGGACCAAAATATTTTACATGTGGAAGGGCATTCTTGCCAGTCCCGATCGCCAAGGACATCAGTATAGTAGTACTTTATAGCCACACACACACACAGAGTGACCACCAAGACACACACACTCATACCCTCCTTCTGCTTCAGGAGTAGTAGTTGGATGAGTCAAAAGTGACCTCTCTTGTCGTGCAAATCAGCAACAACACACAACAACAACACAAGACACACACATATTATAGAACATATATACAATCATCATGTTTCGACGTGTGTTGAACCGTAATTCAGACTTTAGTGAAGAGGCAGCTGTTCCATCATCCTCTTCTTCTTCTGTCTCTCATCGACGTCATCATAGTGCTGGGAATCAGGGAGATTCATTACCACCACCATCTCGTATGAGATCCTTTACCGATCGAATGACATCCCGAAAACGTGGAAGACGTGATGGAACTGCTGTACCAGGACCAACAGCTTCTGCAGCTGCAGCTGTGGCTACCCAACAACAACAACATCGTCAATCCAATATCAGTGGTGGTGGACGAAGTGTTGTTTCTACAATTGCAGATGATTTAATGTCTATTCAATCGACCATTACGGTAGAAACAACCAAGACATCATACAATGAGAATAAAAAGCCCATTCCGACGTATTCCAGAGTGGCAGAATCATCGACGAAGAATAATTCTCAAGTCTTTTGCAATCCAATGAATGCCATGATCAATTTGAAGGCTGCCCATAATGATATTGTGGCCAATCAAATTTATTTGAAAGATTTGACGATTAATAAGAATATATGCAGTGCCTTTTTGGCATTGATACGTGGTGATAATAAATCATGGGAAAGTATGGCAGTGGATATATTACGACAAAAGGCACGATGGGAAAGTATCACCTTTGAAGAATGTCAAAACAATATCAAACCGGTTACGATTCGACGACCATCTCGGGTTATATTACCACAAATTCATCAACAGGATCAATATCTCGAAGTTTGTATATCCTTTATTATATCATTGGATAATACAGCACATTTGCATTTGTCCAATATGATCATTCAACAGGCATTTACCTTTCAATCGATTACCTTTGCGAAACATTTACTCAAATTACAATTTGATTTGATGGATTTGTCCCAAACGATTGGAACCTTGTGTCATTGCTTGCCACAAAATACATCCCTGACGACCGTCATTGTAAGTCGATGTGGATTGACGGATCATCAATTGGCAGCATTGTTGGGAAGTTTACCAAATCAATTGATCGAATTACGTGTATTTGGTAACAAATGTCGGATGCAAGGATTGGCAGCTGCCGCATTGTTATTGCAAGAACATGAAAAGTTACAAATTTTGGATTTGAGTTATCAACATTTACCCAGCAGGGAAGAAAAGAAGCAACAACAAGAACAAGTCGTCAATGATGATGATGAGGATGATGTTTTTGATATATCATGGCTCATGGCGGCACTCATGTCGAATAAGACACTCATTACGTTAGATTTGGACAATACGGGAATTGATGATAATCAATTACGACATATCATTCAAGCGTTATGTGAAAATTCTACATTGGAAGAAATTATGCTCAATCATAATTGTATTACCAATGATGGTGTTTCAGCATTGGCGGCACGATTTCAAGAAATGTCAGGATTACGAAAAATTAGCATGTACAGCAATCTATTCGATACACCCACGACGGCACCACCACCGACAGAAATTACGACACCCTCCGTCATGAGCAATTCGACACAAAAACGAGGAAATCAACATCATGCACAACAACAACAACATGATGGTGGTGGAACAGGCCCTACCATTCGGATACCAACTTATTCGCACAACAACAATAATCACAATCACCGAAATGATGAATATGGTGATGAGGAATCGTATTATGATGATTATGATGATGATGGAACAATCAATACAGCCATTTCCAGTTTGGCCGATGAAACTGTCTTTCAACTCATGGAGAATAATCCTGCCATGTTACCAGCCAATTTGGAAGAAGAAGAACCTCAAGCTCCCTTTTATTTTGATCATCACAACAACAACAACAACAACAGTAACAAAATCAATAATAATGGAGGAGGCAACAACAACAATGGTGGTGGTGGTGAAGAACAACATTATTTTAATGATCCCAATAATGATTATGATGAATCGGTGGCTCCTACCGAATATGATGAAATATCGATTGATACAGAAGCGGAAGCGGCCTTGGTGTATGCGGGATACAATACGTCCAATCCACCACTGGTACCGAATGGTAGTAGTGATGATGATGAGAGTGATGATTCCATGCCTCCACCCATTCCAGGTGCCGATTTTGCAACCAACAATACAACTTCATTTTAGAGAAAACAAAAAAAGAATAATAATGATAATGATAACAGTGATGATAATGTCAATAACAGTGATAATGTCAATGAAACAAAAGAGTATTCTTGTTTGCAATGTCAACGAGTCCTTCGAATCCTGCTAGAGTTGCCTGAAATCCTCCTTTGATAGTATCAAGATTGTTAGCTGTATACATTAGTGCGATACTGCTGCAAGCTGGTACTACTAGCTAGCTAGCTACTACTAGGAGCGGTCAATTTCTTTCCATACTCAAATGCAATGAATCCAATAGCACTTGGTGGAAAGGACCAAAGCAACGGACGTAATTCGGGTGGTGCAAATACCGCTGCAACACCTTTCATGTTGGAAATTCGAAACGACGTCGAATTGTTAGTATTCATTTCCAAAATTTGTTCGGTATAATGACTGAACAAATGTTGGAATTGGCCCGCCAATCCACCGGCAATTCCAAAACCTGCCAGATATGCTCCTCCCAAATATCGAGTCGATTCATCATAGGAATGCAATTCTTGAACAATGGATCGTTTTAGAAATTCATACGAACCAAATAGCAGAGAATGTGCCAAGGAATGATGGAGCGTACTAAAGGTAGCACGCTTGAACCAATCTTGTCGTCGTCGTCTCGACGACGACGACGAGTGGTATGGACGATAGTCTTCTAGAATGCTCGTGGCAGAGCCATGAATAGATCCAGCAACAAAGCCAGCACCAAAATGGGCCAAAAGACTAGCTCTAGCATATTCATCCGGATCATCATAGATCAAATGACTTTCGGATTCATCATCATCATCGTCGTCGTCGTCATAGAAGGATCGATCAATCACAACCTCATCATCCATATCATTGGAGATTTCATCAGGTGCCAAGTAACCAACCACGTATCCATAGGATTCAAATACTGCCATTCCTAACAATGTATTTTTCACCATGGAACCAGCAAAGGAACGAAATCTTGCCCACCATTGTGATTTTCTACCTTTGCTCGATGACGATGACGATGACGATGATTCGACGGCGGTGGACCACCAATCAAGGCCAGTTGCAAGACGATCACTCACTCGGGCCACTTGTTTGACAGGTAAACGTTGTCGTACCACCTGTCGAGGCAACCTTCCTATTAATGGTGCTCTGACAATGGATCTGGAAACGCCACGAACGACACCCGCTGCCTCTGTACCCAAATCGTAGTCCTCTTCGTCCTCATCCTCGTCCTTCTCCTTAACATTGTCGAGACGACGACGATCCGGCGGATCATCATCACTAGTCATTTCCAACTGTGTCTTGTGTCAACAAAAAAGTTCATACTCATCCACCCTGTAGGTGGGGAAGCTACCAAGAGTGTTATCGATCTTTGTTTGTTACAGGTGTTTTCGGTGGAACATTCTTCTTGTTGTATTCATTCTTGCACAATGTTTGGATGTTGATGTTGGAACACCAGCGAAGAGAGTGGGGATTCAAAAAGATCCTGAATTGGTTGGACTGTCCATCTCATCGATTCGGGTGGACGGCAAGACGACTCTTAGAATTTTGATCGCAGTTCTTCCTACGGACTAGATGGTACATAGTGTACACAGTTCTCTATCCACGATCATCCTCGTATGTATTCACTCGTGGCTACATTGCATGCAGTATCCACACCTGATGAATGGATATAATAATGAGATGGAAGTGTGGCGAAGCACATGTAACCTCATCGGAGAAAACAAATAATCATAGGGACAGTGCGTAGCAGTGTAGAGATGTACATACAGTACTTCTTCGAATGACTCGATACGGAACAGAACAGAAGTTCCGACTGGTTCATTTCAATGTCTACGTACGACCAACGTAGCACCGAAGTTGATGTTGAAGTCACTCGTGCAAAATTCTCCGCTACTACGGAGTATTTATCCCATACAGTCGAATGTCTTGGCTGGTGTCGTGTCGACGTTTTTAGTTAAGACGACCACTGAAAATAATGAGTAAGTGTAGGTCATAATACCGAGTTTTAGTCCCATCTCCCCGCCAAATGCCTTCTCCAGCACGGTACATATCGATTAGGATATGCGAATTTGATGAACGTAATTGGAAGGGGGAAATGCATATTGGCCAACGCGCCGATATATCCCTCTCACCGAAAAAATAAAATAATGTATAAAAAGTTCGTGTGACGAGAAGAGAAAGGTAGAAACCCTGCACACGCACACGATTACATCACACAATAATCTGTAGGTGACAACAACGCAACACACACATATTTTATAGGGATTATAGACGATGATGCACTTGAAGAATACCATACTAGTTGTTATATTGGAGAGCTTACTTCTCTCTACTTCCATTGCTTCTGGATCTTCTATATCTTCTTCCGACGGCGGCAGCATTCGTCCATTGGAAATTGAGGAACAACATGGAAACCACCTTCGAAGAACAAGTGATGGAGCAATTCGACAAGCCCTGCATTCAGAACAATTTCATTCCTCACAACTACCACATTCAAGATCACTGCGACGGAAATCAATGGATCACTCAATTCGCGATGATGTAAATCGACTGTTGGAAGAAGCAGCTACAAACAAGAAACCAGATTTAGGCGAGGGAGGGGGTTTCTATGAATCTTCCGCGGGTCAACTCGTTTTAATATTGGCCGCGGTACTGATATTCCTTTTGGTATCGTTCTTTTTCCTGTACGATTGCTCAACTCCACACAATGTTGAGCCGCCGCCGCCGTCAAAGGAACATCCATCATCATCACCATCAGGCGATCCGGAACAAGAAGAAAATGGATGCTGGAAAAGTGATGTAACTGATACTCTGTCAACAGACAAATCACAAGAAGATGAGGAACAGAAATGCAATTCAAGTTGAAGTGAATGTTGTTTTCGGATCAAGTCCTAAAGAAACACAAAGCACACCTCGCACAAAACCCCTAAAATCCTGGATTGGTTGTCACTACTACTAGACATTCGAACATAATCCCATGACTTTTGGGCCCTTCTATATGAGGGCACCTTTCGACAAACAATTGTTGCGATTGCTCCTTGCTTACATTTCTAGTTTCTAATACTAACACCAAACTACTAGACATTGTACATTCAACTACTTAAAAATCCACAAATTCAACTATCGATACATCATTGGAAGTTGTAGTTCAGTTCAGTGCAGTGCATTTTGTACTCTAGTACAACTGCTGGTCACCGAGGAAGCGCTATTGCAAGGCTACCGTTATAGTTGGAATACACTGACAAACTAGACAGGAAAAAAAAAACAAGAACCATGATTTGACACACACACTCGCTGAATCTGAGAAGTTCTTGTTTGCGCTCATGCTTTTTCGTCGTCGTTCTGCGAAAGAAAAGTGATCCCTTTTCTTTGTCGATTTCGCAAACACGACTCAGCCCACAAAACAAGTCGCATTTCGTCATTCGTGCGTACGAAAACGAACGGCGTACGTACGGTGCATTGTCATACGTACGCATTCGCGTTGTCACAACGAACCAAATTTGATTGATCAACAGAAAAAAATCTTGACACATAAATACCTTCCATTGTTCTTGTTGCTTCCTTGAGAGAATAAGTGGCTGGAAGGACTTTTGCATCCGACATCTTCGTCTATTGTTTATGCCGCCAAAGCTAGATCATGGTCGGCCCGAGTCAATGCCTGCAACGATGCCCTCTACTAACCACTTGGCTGCTCCTATCGTTCTACACGAGGACGGTGATGGGTCTGGTGGTTCAGCCAGAGCTTTCCAACAGTGAGAGCTTCCACCCCGCCGCCATCGGCCGATTGTCAAAAGAGGCCCCACAAGATCACTCTCCATTGGACCAATTTGGGCCAAGTGAGGAACTTGTTTTGCGATTAGCAACTCCAGACGATATTCCGTCTCTTCAAAAGTGCAATCGCGCCCTGCTTCCTGAGAACTACCCCGACAGATTTTATTCCCACTACATAACAACATTCCCAGACTTGACGGTCGTTGCCGAATCGACTTCTCTGCTGCATCCAGAAAAATCATGCATTGTAGCGTACGCTCTGGGATGCATTGTTCAAAAGCCCTATTCAAGTGACGACCCAACACCACCAGAATATTTGACAGTGGCCCAGAAGCGACAGCTGGAATTGTATCATTTGGGACAGCACACACGGCCACAGATTACACATGGCCATACTATTTCTCTGGCAGTAAATCCTTCACACCGACGAATGGGCTTGGCTTCCATGTTATTACGGTATTTGCATTCGAATATGAGAAACCGGTATGGAGCAGTGGTATGTGATCTTTCTGTCCGCGTATCCAATGAAGGAGCGATTCGACTATACGAGCGAGAGGGCTATTGTGTTTCCCAACGACTACTTGATTACTACAAAACTGGCGTCCAAGAAGATGGGTTCAATATGCAAAAAGATCTTGTCGCATCATTGACAGAGGGGAAAAAGACTCCTAACGAGCCTCTTCCAAGACAGCTTTTTGTATTTCGAGAAAACACTCCGTTAGTAGCCGCCGTACGAAAACAACCACAGCAAAAACAACAACAACAACATGAGGCTCGTGTCCTGTAGCTCTTCCGACCAACTAGGCCGAAATTCAGAGATTTTCATTCATGTGGACAACATCTCCAAACCATCAGTATTAGTTTTGTATTTTAAGAAAATGTATCCGAGAGTCACCTGACTGCCTTTTAATTAACTCACAGGGAGTATGGGGCGATGGTAACATTTCATCATTTCTTGCAAAAAAACTAGTACTATAAAGCTAGTTTTTCGGCAAGAAATGATGAACAAGATGAGGAAACATCAGGGCCAAAATATCCAAGGAACTCATTGTTTGAACTCGAGCGGCTTCAAAGGGGTATCGAATCCAACATATTCCCCATCAGATGGATCTATAGGCCTACCGAAGCCAAAATCTTGAAATCAGTTGAACCCAAAACCCCATCGGCTACCCATTGTTATTGGTTTTGAGCCATGTTTGAAGCCAATCGAATCGATGATCTACTGTGCATTCATCACTAGATGTTTCAGTGTGAAGAGTCCTTTTATGAGATCTTTCTCATCAAGCAGCAACGATGTGACAATTTAAAAACTCAGAGAAGCTTTCAGCACTAATACCTACTATGCTACTGTGTAAAGTGTAGAGTGTTATGCCAAAGGCACAAATAAGTCAACCTTTTTTCTTTCTCAGATCAGGGTGACAAGGAATGGAAGAATCCAATTTTCGTCTGGGTTCGTCACCTTGCGCACTTCAAGACCCATTTTAGCAGTCATGTTTAGAAATAGATCAATAGATCCTTGAACTTGCCACTCTTCTAAGCTGCCGGAATTATCAATGAAGAGTCCAACATACTTGACGTTCGAAAACTGCGGCAATCCGCTCAATGCAAACCAATCCGAAGGAGGCAAACCCATTTCCGTATCGCGATTGACGGTGAAGTTGCGAGTCAAAGGGTCTTCGAGAAAATCTGGTGGAAGGTACAGGGTGCCCACGCTAGATGGTGGTTGCAAAACGGTGAACGGGCGGTTGGGGTACTTCGATCGAAACTTTGCCCACAGTTGGGTGAGATAGCTGTCGGATTGACTTGATTCATCAATCACGGCAACACATGGAATGAGATCATCTTGACTCTTGCATATGCCATCAATGGGATCACAAGCAAAGGTAGAGTTGGTGCAGCCGAGTTGTGAGTATTGGCAAACTCCATTGGAATCAATTGCACCCTCCAGGCATTTGTTCTCGTTTGCACAGAATGGTGCGTCCGGCAAAGGACCAAAGGCTTCATTTGACGCAGTTCCGAGGTCGCCTGTCGCCAACACATCGAATACGCAATTATTGAATTGATCCTGATCGTTTTGCAGTCTTGAGCATGCTTCTTCCGCTGTAGCTCTATCCGCTGGAGAGAAGGTGATGGGCATTGCCTCTAAGATACCTTCATGGGGCGGAACGTGGAGGAAAAGCAGCTCATCTCCTCTGCCAGTGTCAACAAACCATTCAGCTGCGATTTCTTCTGGAGTAGCATCAACGAGACTATCGTCGCGAAGAATGGCCTTGTCAGTATCAAAGGATCCAGTGAGACCACGGCTATCGCCAAAGACGTCAAACCTTCCGGTGACAGCGACAGTGATGAAGTCGCCAAAGGTAGTATCGACTCTGATCGACTGGCCTTGCCCTAGATCGATTGCAAAACGCCCCCCAACGGCAGAAAAAGCATGGCCTCCAACATCTTGTGGGGGATTGAGCGGGGATACTCCGTTCACAAAGTAGCTCTGGTCGTTGTGGATTTCAAGGATATCCCCGCCGAGCGATAGAGCCACCTGCGAGATATAGGAGTAGGTGCCAGTCTCGGCCATAGTTGTGCGAATATGAATATCGGCCAAACTTGAATCGAGGTAGACGAAGTCCCCCGCACCTTGATAGCTGAACCCTCCATTCCAAGTCTTGAAGTGTGATGCTGCGAAAGATAGAGGTGTAAGTGCGTTGTACAGGCATAGATACCATGCCTACAGCTTCTTGTACTTGCCCGAGAATCCACTGTTTGATTTGACTTCTTTGGTGGGCGCTGGTGTGGGTGCACCTATAGGAAGATCTTTTTCTGCTGCATTTGCGCAGTCCGACTTCTTCAGAAGAACCCACACGGCAACGCCATTGGCACAAGTAAGTGCGACAAGCAGAAGCAGTCCAAAACTCCAGAGCTGGTGGCTGCAAGGGCACTTTTTCCTTCCTTCTCTATTACCACCATACCAATCAGCTTCCACATAAGGCTACAAGTTAGAATGGTAAGAGACCAAGACTCCTACATCGCTATGCCCCAGCTGGTGTTGTTGCTTACCATCATTTGCGTAGATACTCGACTTGTCCTAAGCTGTCGACAGGCTCGTTTTTTTGATGACTCTGATTGAAGAGGTTGAAGGGGGCTTTGCAGTGGACACGTCTGAAAATGATGCTTGGTTTGACTGACGTTGGCTTGGCGACTCGAAACTCCTCGATCTTTGAAGCACCTTCTTCGGGTTTGGAAAAAAAAATGCATGCGCTTTGTAGACAAGATGTATTCATTTAAGAGCAGTCCTCCCCCCCAGAACGGCGTCATTGAGGCGCGTATAGATGGGTATGAGTTGTAGTGATGAGATCCAGAATTGAAGCCTGTGTTCCCTCGAAACATCCCCTACCCTCTACGTATTGGGCAGCTTGGCTTTTCAGCTGAAATGAATGCAAGCCGTAGTAGTAGAAGAACGGACTTCCCATTTAAAAAAAGAAGGTAAGGTTAACTCGCTGTTCGCGTGACAGGTAAAGCGTTCTACTAGCTAGTAGTACTACTACTAGTAGCTAATAATAGGCATCTGCTACTGCCTGTGTGATGATACTATTTCTCTGTAGTCCTACTAGTAGTATGTAGAAAAGACAAACAACATCGGCGGGTCTCGGATCCAAGGGTCCCACTAATCATCGCTTGAGCAGTTCTTGACTCATCCTCCAAGATTGAACTAGTATAGCGTACTACTCGACCTGCCAACCTTCCAATCTGTACGGGGGTGAGGGGTGGTGGGTCTTAAAAGAACGTATCAAACCGTGGGCATGTCTCAACAAAAATGCGGGAGTTGAAGCAAGACGGTGCAAAGGTCGAATTAATCAAATTGGGAAACGCATCTCATCGATTTAGAATAACGATGCAAGCTGGCTGTTGCAGATTTCAGGATGCATCAAAGACAACTTAAACGAAGGCAAGTAGCACATCCATAGGCGATGCAACTTCGCATGAGCCTTGAGTTTCTTTCTAGTCTGACATAGAGAGGATGACGTTGGCTGGTTAACATGCTTGCAGAAGCCGCGGAGTCTACTCCACCGTCAAGAGGAATTCTTGCAACTAATAATCTTCTTGTAGCCATTCTAGAATGGATATTGCTGTTACAGGGACTCTCACTGTATGTTAAGGAAATTGTGAGGACGGCAGTGAGTGGGATGACGGACTATTAAGGCCTCGATGCCTCATATCTTCTAGCACATCGGACCACGAGGTCGATTCAGAAACTTTCATATATATGGACCACTTCAACCATCGGTGCAATAAGACTTGAATGGGGCGTATCTAAGGTTTTTCTCAATCGAACTCAAGCATCTTCAGCGGGTCTCGGATCCAGCACAGGCGCAGCCTTTCTTTGACGTCCTCTTCTGTAGAATTCGATAGGTCCAGCGAAGCCAAGATCTCGAAATCACTAGAATCCAAACCCGCACTACCTTCCCAGGACGTGACAGCTTCAATATTCT
>JAAMXS010002292.1:116389-144769 GCA_019693525.1 Cylindrotheca fusiformis | reverse complement strand
ACTGATCTAGTTAAGGAGAAGACCACGAGCTCTCCGGTGCTGCCGTCTACGTTTGATTGTGTGTTGAAGAATTTAAGAGGGGGCACCAGTCGTTCCTTTGGAGGAGACGATCCCCCTTTTGTTTCAGAAAATCCACATCTACAGGAAGATCATCGTCCGTACAGTACAAGAAATGGCACGGACAAGAGGCATATGGTCGGCTCCCCCTCCTGAGATTTGACTCTCCACCCTTTATTAAAGAAGCAAACCACAGAAAGGCCATGCCGAAACAAAAGAAAAAGAAGAAACTCTTCTTGAAGAAGAACGTGGCGGCATTGTACACAGAAGGCATTGGAAGGGAAGGGGTGAAAAAGGTAAGGGTAATGGGTGATGCAGCAACCATTGCCACACCAGCGAGCTTCCAGCTCCCTCTGACTGATGACGAAGAAGAACGACGACGGAGGCGAATGGTAAGACAATTACTCTTCCATTCTATGTTCTTTGAGTCGCATCTCCACTTATTCGCTCGCAATGCGACTGAATCACGCAGGCCAGATTCGATTGTAGCGAAGAAAAGCCAAAGCGTCCGCTGCAGTCGTATGATCCAGAAGAGTCCCTCTCTTTTGGTCTACTTTCATCACGCGGCCATTCTTTCGAAGCGCCGAGTAATAGCTCACGAGTAGTTGGTAGAAGTACCTCTCTTGAGAAGCCATACCTTCGGCTCACAACATTTCCAAAGAGTGAAGAAGTACGCCCGGAGGAAGTCCTGAAGAAGTCACTGGCCCACATCAAGTGCCAGTTCATCAGGACGGAAGATTTTGCTTGGGCGAATGAGCAGTTGAAAAGCATACGCCAAGACCTTACTGTTCAAGGACTTCGAAATATGTTTGTTCTAGAAGTCTATGAAACGCATGCTAGGATCTTGCTGGAGCAAGGTGACTTAAATGAGTTTCACCAGTGCCAAACAATGATAAGGAACTTGACCTCACGCAGCGGTGTCATGGACAATGGGAATGATTCGGAAGCTCACGCCCGGAACCACGAAGAGATGCAGCAAACTTACGAGGCTGCAGATGAATTTCACGGTTACGGGGTTCTGTACAACCTTGTGCAGAACTCATGGAGTGACTTGACGTGGTCAGTTGCTCTCGGGAACGATTCAGCAAGGTTATCGTCGAAAGATGGGAACAGTATGCATCTGCATGGGATGTCATTCCGACATGCTCTGCAAGTTGTCAAGGCCATTTTGCATAGCGATTACCAGTCTTTTTTCCTTCTCTATGAAAGTGCTCCTCATTTGTCCGCATACCTGATGGACTTTCTGGTGAACAGAGTCAGAGCCGGAGCATATCAGCGAATAATAGCGGCTTACCGACCTGCGCTGTCTGTAGAACATATCAGAGAAACTCTGTACTTTGACACTTTGGACGAAACACGTAGATTCTTGACAGATAAAGGGGCAGTTTTTATGAACGAAGCGCAGGTGCCACCTTTTTGGTTAGACTGCAAGGCATCATTCGGCGTAACATAATGGATATTATTGCCATATTTGAAGTGATTTCCTTCCTGACGGTCTATTGTCTACCTATTGCTAATCCTGCTGTCCTCTCGCTCAGTCATGCCATGCTTCTTCCGAGATGCGACGATCTTAGCCCTAGGAGAGTTGCCGTGCTTGTTAGAAACAGAAATGATCATCCACCGACCGAACCTAGTGGTGGAGGCGGAGCCAAGCTAGCCCTCGCAATTTTAAAACAAGGACTAGAGAGAAAGTCGTGTCTGTCCATGACACCAACCGACGTCTGCCTCCCCACGTTGAAGAGCTTCCACGTGCCCTGAACTTTTGACTCGAAGTGGTCGTGCATTCACTATCTCGTACGCACGATAGTGTAGGGACGCAGATTGCACACGACAAAACCATACATCATCATCTGAAACCCTCTATTTCAATAGTTATTGTCCTTCTTTGTCCTTTGACCTCTCGAAGCAACGGCTGTTACAGGTGAATGCATTAGCGGGGAAGCCGCACCGGAAAAGGATTGTTTTGAATATCATGTCATTCTACGACAACGAGGAAAACCTAAAGCTGCTTTGCGACTTTCTGCGAAGCCGGGAAGGACCTGCGGTGCGGGAGGCTTTGCTCATGGAGAAACGAGTGCATTACTTAAAGGGTACGAACAACGTCTTGTTTCAGTGTTCTCTATTGCCTATCGACTGTTGTTGATGATTTCTGCTTAATTTTTCAGGGGAGAAGCTTGTCAACTTTCTTGTTGAGCCAAAGAGAGGAACCAAATGGCCAAAGAAACTTCCTCGATTTGAGAATAGACAAGATGCCATTGCTGTCTGCAAAGAGCTTTGCAAGCTCCAGTTTATCCTGCGCTGTGAAAAACGAGGAAAAGGAGAGCTGGGGGTGAGTTAAAAGATATCTCTTTCGAGCTTTTATTCGCCGTTTGCTTCTAACCCTATATTCAGATGACACGACTGCGTGACTTCGACGAGGCCGGTTACTTCACATGGATATATGAAGGTGACATGACTCAAAGCCACATGTTGACTGCAGCGCTCGTTGTAGGGTTCCTGTGCTGCGTATGCTTCCCTATCTGGCCTAGCTTTCTTCGTGTTTTTGTTTGGTATTTATCCGTAAGCTTGCTTCTATTCATCTTCCTTTTGATCACGGTTCGAGCCCTCCTCTTTCTATTCGTTTGGATGGTTGGCTGGGAATTCTGGTTTCTACCAAATTTATTTGACGAATCCCTTGGTTTTGTCGACTCGTTTAAGCCCGTCATATCTTGCGAGCCAACCAAGCCTGGGCAGCTTCCGTATCGACTTGGTGTTGGAGTTGCCTTCTTCTCGTTTTGTTATTGGGCTGTTACACAGCCATCTGAATTTGACGGTTTTGTTGCTGCACAAGGTGATTTCTTGAAAGATCTTTACGCTGGTACTTTGCTGTCTGATATGTCACAGGAGGATAAGGAAAATATCGACAAGCCCAAGGTTCAGTCTTTGGACGATCTTCTCAAGAATCTGGATGAAGAAATCGACAAGGAAGATGTTGTTGGCGATCTCGAAGATGAAGAAGAACTGGATTCCATGCTCGATAATCTTATTGACGTTGAGGAAGAGATTGACGAGGAAGAAGAGTAGTCTCCATGTTGTACATTATAAAGGATCAATAGTTCAAATCGAATATCACTATATCTTGCTTCTAAAAGGACTCCTTATTTCATATCACCTGTAAAGACATCCATTTCTTTTACGACAGTCGTTCGCCGATCCAATTCAGCAAAGTTGACAAGAGAGGCCGACCCTCCAGACAGAATTCCAGCAGCCACGCTTTCGTTGTCTAGAATATAATTGATCCCAGAAAGCTTTAGAATCTGTTTCAAGATATAGGTCGTTTCATCAGGGGAAGTTATCCAAATACAAGGGCAAATGTCTCGGGCAGCGTAGTCGTTGCCAGTATTCAAGAACTGATCGCCAATGTGCAAGATACTAGATGCTTCGACTCCTAAGTATGATCCCAAAGTCTGCACACCAACTTTCTTATTCCCCACATCAACCCAGACATCTCTTCCACCATTAAAAGCACAGAAAGGCAATTTGATGCCGGAACCTTGATTCATCATTGATAAAGTCGACTGGCACCGCAACACTGTCTCGTCCAGAGCCTCGCGAGGGATTTCTTGGCCTGGTCGTGGTACTAGGCCTATGGAGCGACGTTTCCGAATAACTGTACCCCGACGATTGAGATTTTGATCATTCAGACTTTCTGTGATGGCTTCTTCCGATGCATCTAGCAACGTTTCGATTTCGTCGTCCGACCAATTTCCAGGGCATTCTGGTAGATATCTCGTGGCAGTTATCCAGCCACCAGGGCCACTTTCCGTTACTGGGTGGAGCCTAAAGTCATTCTCTAGGCGCAGCAGGTAATTGCATTCACCACCAAATAAATAGAAACGCTGGCACTCTTCATCAGATAATTTCTTGGACTTGAAATAATTCAGTAACCCTGACAAGCGAAATTCGTATTTCTCGGCATTATATTCATAGCCAGCAGCGGTGACCACAGCAACCTATTTGCGAGTCGAAATGAATGAGCAATACTTCTGCATTTGAAACCAGTTGGCAATGAGAATTACTTACAATGACACCGTGACGAAGCAACTCATAAAGATAGTTTGCCAACCGTGGATTGCTATCGAAGTTGGATCCATCGCTGTACAGTGTTTGATCTCCATCAAATGTAATCATTTTTGGGCCATTCAATTGGCCAGGCTTGATTTCTATTTCGCTAGCATCTTCTTCATTGTCCACAACTCCCGACGGAACACCAGGTTTCTGGGATGACTCGTCAGGATCCCTCATAGCCATGACCTGGGCCAAATTCATTATATGCCGTATTTCGTTGAAAGAAATCTGAATGTGTTTTCGCTTCGTAAGCTTGTGTTTTTCATTGTATGCTTCGAATGCATGACGAAGCGGCAAGTGAGTGTGAAACGTCCCGACTGTTGGAACTAGTTGCTTCAGACGAGATGGGCGATTGCCTCCCTCCGATTCCAGACGGCGATGTTCATCAATCAAAACTTCAAAATGTGAAAAAGTATCACCCCCACTCGTTTCCAAAGCGTCCAGCACAAAGCTATGCGTGAGCATGCTCTTCATCCTTTGACAAGTCCAACATATTAGAACTTAAACAATCGTATGACAAACGGCGAAGAAATAATAGTGCAGTCTTACCATTCAATTAGTCCATCTCTCCTATGAGGGGTGAGGAGATAGTTGCGGCGTCGGCTGGAAAAGGACATTTCCGTTTGTTGACTGTTGTTTCACTTCCTTCTTCTGGACCTCTCCCAGCTTGCAGAAATTGGATTCTTGTTCTTCAGCCTAGGACACGCCGCACGTGTCGTTGCTAAGTCGTCTTGTCGCTTCCCGAGAACTGGTCCGATGAGTCGGACTTGGATAGACTTCGAAAAGATGCAGAAGTTGATTTGTTGCTACGAGTACTCTCAACAATCGAAGAGTAGATTGTTTGCTTGCATCGCGCGTTATAAGTGAAAGAAAAGAGCATAATCGTTGCTTTTCTATTTAGTAAATGAAAAGAAATATGTCTCTTAAACAGAGTCATCCTGATCTGCTTGAAGGCAAACAATCCTGTTTCCTATTCATCAAGCGCGGAAGCTCCAGAAATGATTTCAATAAGTTCTGTGGTAATACGGGCTTGACGAGCACGGTTATACTGAAGTGTCAAGGAGTCAATCATCTCTGCAGCATTCTTTGAGGCGTTCTCCATGGCAGTCATCCGGGATGACTGTTCAGAAGCAGCTCCATCCATGAAGCTGTGGAAGATTTGGGATGCCAACATGAACTCGAAAAGATCACCCATAGACTCTGGCTTGTCAGAGTCAAAGTCGTATGAAGGCAAACTTCCCCCATCCTCAGTAGCAATTGCAAAAGGGGTGATTACCTTGTACATCTGCTTGTAAACGGCAGCGTTGACGTACGAATTGTAGACAATGACAATGGCATCATAGTCTTCGGCGCCAATAGCAAACAACTCTGAAGCAAGAGCAGAGGCAAGAGCAAAAGTTCCAGGAGAAACAACCTCAGTGGCAGTTCGAACAATCTTCGAAGCATGAGTTCGATTCAGCTGTGCACGTCCTTTATCTCCCACAATTACGACGTCAGCAGTCTTCCCTTGAGACTCAACTTGAGCAATGATACTCTTGGTGGCACGGGTAATGAACGAGTTAACACCTCCACAAAGACCTTTATCAGACGTGAACGGAACAATCAACGTTTTTTCTGGAAGTTCATCGAAAGTAGCATCCTCAACTTCCTTGGGTTCTGAAGACATTTTGTTTGCCCAGGCGTTGAATGGGATGGCTGCAGCCAAACGGGTTTCGTCTCCCTTTAGTTTAGCCGCAGAAACCATTTTCATTGATGCAGTGATCTTACTAATGTTCTTGGTGGAGTTGATTTGATTGAAAATCTGCTTCTCGGTAGCCATGCCACGACGGGCTTGCTGTGAGGCACTGCATGATGTTTTGGAACAGGAAATGAGTGTGAGAAAGTCGTTCGTGATCGTAGATCGTAGCAATGGTAATACCAACAATGAAATAACATATTCATGAACAACGAGAATCTTGCGCGCGATTGACGCAGAAAAACGTGCAACACAATCCAGTGTAACTGGTGATGGCTTGGGCAGCTTTTCAATGATCAAAATCTGACACACCAAGGAGCAGATGGTAAAACTTACGCATTGATTAGGCGCGGGGCTGCCCGTTGAGAGATAACGCGAAGAGGTGCCATGGCTATCGATATCAATGAACTCGAAAGGATGCCGGATGCCGATAAAATCATTCAGCAGCAACAGAGAAGTTTGAGAGCGAAGCAAATTTGTCCTTGCGTCCTACCAATTTGAAACGTCACTTCCTACGTCTACCAGTCCCAGTACGATTTGTACTGTTCAGTAACGATTCCCTTTTTGTTTTCGGAACGAGCTGAGTAGGCGATGGTCCGTCAGTCACCCGATCTCTCCACAGTCCTGTTTGCACGCACGAATGAGAGGTATGCTGTTGTTTCGCATGGAGTAGCTGGAGGGATGGGCAAAGCAACATACATTATAATTCACTTGGCTATAGGCTATTCTATGTCAAGATGATTGGTTTTGTTGGCAAGCAAGGTTGCACTTGGCCTTAGGTAGCTCTAAAAGGGTGATAAGTCATGATGGTGGGTTTTCTTTGCAAAAAAAATAGCGAACGCAAAATCTGTCAACATCCTTGTATGAATGAATCAACGAGGAGAAGTCTGACGAGGCTGCATGAGTTTGATCGGTCTCTCCTGACTCTAATATGCAGACTTGTCTCCACTCAGATAGCTATTCACCATACTCCCAGCACGGAATGCCCCAGCCGTTTCGTTCACACACGCATCTTTTTCTTCCCGTGACCAGTGCGAAACCATCTCTTCGATATCATCCTTCACCTTGTTCTTGATTTCATTCAAATCCCCCGCCCACTAGAACCATTAAGTGCAAGAGGTCGGGTTGTAAGACAGTCCGACACATGCCAGCGCTTCTGGTTTGAGTTGCAACTACGTACCTTGTAAAAATCGAGAGTCTTCTTTTCGAGAAGCAGTGCACTCATTTGTTTTCCAATCATGCGGCCACCGGCGGTGTGGGCAAAATAAAAATTGTAGAAATGGCAAATGAACTCAGGGATCTTTTTATCATTTCCCAGACGACGAATTTCGTCAGCATAGTCCAATCCAGGCTTTCCGACAGCAGGTTTTTCCAGGTTGTACTCCTTTATCATGAATTCAATGTCATTTTCAAGAGCCGATACTCTTTCCAGTCCAGTGTTTCGAAAGACAGCTAATTCATCTACCTCATTAACGACTTCTTCGAGCGCTCTGTAAATGTGTTGCGAATCCACAAGAAATGATAGATAATCTGAGTGCACGGGCACATAAGGCTCCGATTCCCTTTCAGGAGCCTCTCCTTCTTTTGGTGCCTGCGATCGAGTGTGTAATTTCATTGCCTGACCTCTAAGTTCTGTCTCAATAAAACCTCCGGTGGTTACAGGAGCACCAGATGCAGAAAGATACACAGCGCCTGAGTATTTCGTTGTGATAATTCCGTTCTGGGTTGGAAGCAGTGTGAAGCCATTCGCGGCAGCCGCCATGACGGCGACAATTCCAAGCTTTAATATGTCCATCATTCAATCAAACACAGTTCTTTCTAGAGGCAAAACAAAAACCTCTTCTGTTCTTGCTTCTTTTGTTGTCAACAGCGTTCGCAAAGGAACAGAAAAAAGGGTGCATTTCTTCGAACGTTTAGCTACGTCACAAACGCATCTACAAGGGTAGGTATATTGTTCAAAGGTAGAAAAGCTGCTACGTCCTACGGAAGAAAGTTCAACCTCTTCCTTCTCATTCGCAACACACGCACCAGGCTCATGCCTTCTAAACACCATTCGTGACTCGAGTCAACAAGTCCCGCGTTGTGAACTGTACATGTGGAAGGCATCCAGAAACTTTTTCGCTCTCTGCTTCTTCGTTCGCTGATCTTTGTTGCATCCCACCAAAAACCTTTGGTCTTTGTTCTCACATCCAACTGCTGCCGTCACAGATCCATTCGACGGCTTATTCTCTTTCCTTGCAAATTTAATTTTAGAATGAGCGGAGATTTCCAGGCGAAGTTCTTTGATCATGTAGACAAGAACACACCTCTCTACATTGAGAGGCTGGGCGAAGCAGTAGCGTACGTCAAAAGATAGACTGGATTGATAGATAATTATGTGCAACAAAGTGGCATATCTAACTTCTTTGCGTACAGCATACCATCTATCTCATCTGACCTTGAGAATCATCTAGGTGACATTGAAACAATGATTGACTGGACACAGGGTCACATTGAACGTCTCGGTGGACGTACACAGTTGGTCACCAACCCGCTCAACTCGGACACGGTCAAACTGCCACACATCTTGTTAGGGGAATTTTTGGTCGATCCTAAGAAAAAAACGGTCTGTGTCTATGGTCATTTGGATGTACAGCCGGCGGAAATTGATGACGGCTGGGAAACGGAACCTTTCAAGTTGGTAGAGAAAGATGGCAAACTCTATGGACGTGGCAGTACCGACGACAAAGGACCTGCACTATCCTGGCTTTGGATTATTGAGGCACATCAAGCACTAGGTGAGGAGCTTCCAATGAATATTAAAATCATGTACGAGGGCATGGAAGAGTTTGGTTCTGAAGGTCTATTTGAGACAATTCGCGAAGAGGCGAAGCCCGGCAAGTTCTTGGATGATGTGGATTTCTTTTGCATCAGCGACAACTACTGGTTGGGCAAAACGAAGCCCTGTTTAACTTACGGACTTCGTGGACTGGCATATTTTCAGCTGGGAGTTCAAGGGTGCGAGCAGGATCTGCACTCGGGGGTGCTTGGAGGGACTGTGCACGAGGCCATGACAGACTTAGTTGCACTGTTGGGAACTCTTGTCGATACCAACGGAAAGATTTTGGTGGAAGGTGTTATGGATTCAGTGAAGCCATTAACAAAAGAGGAAGAAGAGCTTTACGAGGCCATTGACTTCGATTTAGAGAGCTACAAGGAAGAGAACAAAATAAAGAATGTCAGCAATAAACTGCTGTTTGAAAGCAAAAAGGATCTCCTCATGCATCGCTGGAGGTATCCTACTCTTTCTCTTCACGGAATAGAAGGAGCTTTTAGTGGCAAAGGTGCCAAGACTGTCATCCCGGCTACCGTCAAGGGGAAGTTTTCACTTCGCCTAGTACCAGATCAAGATCCCACGGAAATCAAAGATCTTGTTACTGCACATCTTGAGAGAGAATTCAAGAAGCTAAAGTCTCCAAACAAGCTCACCATTGACATGATACACGGTGCTGTTGCTTGGCTTTCCGACCCAAAACATCCAAACTATGTCGCCGCAGCAAAGGCTATCGAGAAGGTTTATGGATCGGGTCCCGACTACACCCGTGAAGGTGGAAGTATTCCGATCACATCAGCGATCGAAGATGCCACAGGGATGAATGTGCTGCTGCTTCCGATTGGAGCATGCGATGACATGGCTCACAGCCAAAACGAGAAATACAATATTTCTAATCTTGTGAATGGCATTAAGGTTCTTGGCATATATCTTCATGAGCTTGGGAAGATTGAAGGGCCAAAGCCGTCTTCTTGCAAATGCATTCCGTTGACAGAAGAAGAGTTGATGATACCTGGTGCCTTCATGAAAGGATTTCGCTGCAAGTGCGAAATGTAGTTGCCGACCAATTTTTCTAGTTTATTTTTTATTCAGAAGTGCTTTCTCGGATGATTAAGCAGCCATCCATTTGCAGCCCAGATAGAAGGGTTCTGTTTTAGTCCATGTGAATCTGTCCTGTTTTCAGGCTTTTCATGTCTTTCCTTTGACCTCGACCACTGTCTGGATTGTTGCGCCTTCCGCCTTTGCCCCCTCGATTGTCTCCCTTGCTCCGGCTACCTTCCTTTGGCTGCGAATAAAAAGGTTTGGCAATTGGATTTGGATAATCTACGCCAAGTCGGCATCCATATTCTGCTTGATGAAATTGGGTCATTTTCCATGGCTCGTGGACGTATTGAGTAGGTACATCTTTCAATTCTGGTAGCCAGTGCCGGACATACTCTCCATGTTGATCATAATCTTTGCTCTGCTTGACGATGTTGAACCTGTTGAGTCGCCCTCCTAGGAATGCGCATTATGTTAATACCAAAAGTCACATAAAGGGGGTCATCACACTCTAGAATAGCAGGCTTACCTGTCATCCCTGCAGCGGCACACCAATTGCCCCAATTGCTGTGGACATCATAGTCCACGAGGACACTTTCAAAGTAATCAGCACCGTATCTCCAGTCTTGATTGAGCTCTAAAGCAAGAAATGATGCCACGTTTTGTCGTCCTCGATTTGACATGAAACCTGTTGCAGCCAACTCCCTCATATTGGCGTCTACCAGTGGAAATCCAGTTTTTCCGTCGATCCAAGTTTTAACAGTTTTTGGGCAGTGCTTCCATTCCTTACCGCTTTTTGCTATGCCGCCAGGAAAGAACACGGCAGAGCCGTGCTTCAGCGCAAAAAACTTGAAGTAGTCACGCCAAAGCAATTCAAAAACGACCCAATAGGTGGACTTGTTGGCAACTCGTTTCTCTTCGTATTTCTTGCATTCTTTGGCAACATAACGGGGTGAGAGGCACCCGTGTGCAAGCCATGGAGCAAACTTGGTGGAGTAGTCCCCCCCAACCATTCCATTGCGTGTGTCAAAGTAAGTCCGCAAAAGGTCTTTCTCCCAAATGTATTCTTTCACTCGTGCCAAAGCAGCTGTTTCGCCCCCAATGAAAGATAATACGCCACGAGGGTCTACTCTGTTAGCAAAATCCCCTTGCTCCTCCGTATATCCGAGATCTTCCATACTTGGAAAGTAAACGGCGTGCTCCTTCAATAGCTCTAGATCATCGAAAGAAGGAAACTCAGGGATCTGCTTTGGAACTGCGAGCGGACTATGAATTGTGCACTTCTTCTCAACCTTATTCCGGAATGGAGTGAAGGTATCGGGGAGGTCGCTTAATGATCTATCGTAAGGGAGTTCATCCAGTTCATACATGGTGGATCCCCAGACTATTTCTTTCGTTTCAAACACTTTGTTCACACTGAATTCTATGGCTCTTTCTTCAGTGCATACTTCTTCCTGGTACACGATCTTTGTGGAACGATCCTTCAGGGAAGATTTCAACAGGGCGAAGAATTCCTCGGGGCGAGCAGAGGCCACCAGAAGCTCAGAGCCTTGTCGTTGCAGAGACTTTCTCAAATCCTTCACGCTCTCCAGTACAAATTTGGCACGTTTCGGCCCACACTTCATCGAACCGAAATCAGAGCGTGCATCATTCCCATAGTATCTTGGATCAAAACAAAATACTGGAATTAAAAGAGATTGAGTCTTTGCACAAATCGAGACGGACTTTTCCAATGCAGGGTTATCATGTAACCTCAGGTCGGTGCCTCTAAACCAGTGAAAAAGGATCCCAGGTGCAGGCTTCTGCTGTATTACCATGCGATGTGTGAGAGGAGTTGCAGAAGGGGTCATCAAGAACAATAGTAAGGACGAAACAAACATTCGCTAGCGTGATCAACATAGTATTCAGCGCGCGCTGCAACTTTCTCACCGTCATGTTGGGTCCCGTGCAGCAGTGGATTCGTTGCTTTGAGCTCGCTCCTGCTGACGGATCCCTGTTTCTTCGATCATCGATAGCACAGAAATATATGTTGAAAACGTGAAGTGATGATGTGGTTTGTTCCTTGGCCTCCAGTAATCTAAGTGGTCAGATTCATGGAGGTCGTAGTGGTCGGTTGATGACACTGTACAATGGAACAGCGAGCGGGCCAGTTGGGCTATCTTCGAGAGGCGCGCTGTCTGGGACACTTGCGAAGAAGTGTCATTTTCATGGTCAACTACAGTAGTATGAAAGGTGCTGGAGACTTGCTCTGAATAGCTGATCCGCTTTGCCTCAAAGGCTCCGCAAGAGCATCTATTGCAGAGAACTAGAGAAAGAATGAGGAGGGATAGGATTCAAAATTCCCTTTCGGGTCGGAAGAGAAAAACGAGTCTTAGGGCCATGTCGGTTACCATCTATGTTCTTCTCGCCTCTTTTTTGGTTGCTATAATCTGGTTGAATATCGGGGTAGCAAAGATGTCTGCACCTGGATATATCAAATTCGCCGCTCCTCCAAATGTATTAGATGATCAAGCAAAAGTCTCGAGTGTCTCATCGTTGAAGCAAAGTAACATGAAGGACATGCTACGAAAAACGATTGAAACAAAACGAACTGGCAGTATCCCGTCAGCCAAAATGCTTTTGACGAAACCTCCACCATTCACAGCATCTCAAATAGTCAAACTCTCGGAAAGTATGGTAAAATCTCCCAATACTGTCGTAACAGCATATCACAGAGTCCCTTCCAAATTCAAACCAGGGAAGTATGACGGGTGGATGAAAAACATGTTGAGTCTTCAAGATGCAATGGTCATATTCACGGAAGCTGCAATGGTAGATCAAATAAAGGAGCTTAGACAGCATGCATTGAATCGAACTGTTATTGTTCCATTGGAGCTGGGAGATCTTCCTTTCGGAACTCTGTACACAAGAGACTTTTGGCAAGACCAACTGGATCGCGACCCCGAGAAATCGATTCATAGGTCATTCGAATTGTTTTGGATTTGGCTCAGCAAATCGTGGTGTGTCTCACAAGCCATTGATATGAATGTATTTGGAAGCGATCTTTATATGTGGTCTGATATTGGCTGCTTTAGAGACAAACGATACAACTCCAAAACAATGATCCTGCATAGAGAACAGGTTCCTCCTCACGAAGTGATGCAGATGGCACATCACACTCCAAATCCACCCGACACGGAACTTTTCAATAACAAGTACAAGCAGAAAGCGAATTTTTACCACAGCGGTTCACAATTTGTGGCATTCAAAGATACCTGGGGGAAGTTCCATGAGTATTTCTTGGATACGATCGATCGGTTTTTGGAAAGTGACATGATTATTGTGGAAGACCAGGCTGTCCTTCAAAGCACATGCCTGAGCCATCCAGAAATTTGCGTGTATGTACCTTTCACAGAGGTACAGGATAATCATTATTTTGGCCTACGCTATGTTTTGCACAAAGGAGGACATTTTAAACTTTGGCGACACATCAAGGCAATTGATGGCAAGACAGGCTAAACACTTGAAAGACTAAACGTTAGACTGTTTATAGAATTGAGTCGATTCTTCCTGGAGGGTTCACTGATTTCGTGTAAGCAAAAAAGTAGGAATATCACATGCCATGATGGCAAAGCTGATTTCCTCCTCATTTTTTGGTCATCCTAACTTTTCCTCCAATCAATTTCAAAGCTGGCAATCCCTTTATAGTTGCTGGTCGGGCAAACTGCGTTTCGCAGTTTGGACACACCCAGTCTTGGTAGTCCTCCAGCCGGACACCAGATTCCTCCTGTTTTTGAAGTATGTTGGAGGAGTCTTCGGCAATTCTCTCAATGTAGCATTTTATAAGATTGCTTTTTGTCCCGTTTTTTTTTTTGTATCGAAATAATCTGTGCCGGCACTTTGAACAGTTTACACTGACAGTTTGATAGGTATCAACAATGCTACCCCGTTTCGGCCGAGCACGAAGAGGAGATGAAGTAGAATAAAAATGGATGATGTCATTCGCATCGATCAGAGGTCGATTTGCAAAAGTCTTGTGCCCAGTAGTAGTGCGAAATGCAATTGTCGGTGCCAGTCTCACTTCCCTTGTCGAAATCCTGAAACCACGACAAAGACATAAACTAAGCGCCACTGGAACTATTCGAAGAACAAAAAGCATCTACAAAATTCCAGATTTCACTCTATCTTCACAGTGAATCTTGAAACTATTCGAGCTGGTGGCTGAGGCTATCTCTAGCATGCATGAGTTCCATCACAATCTTACCTCTGTTTCACCTATGACGTCATGTTTAGAGTGATACAGTACTATACAGTACAGTGCTGTACATGAAGCAGTATGTCATACGGATATGGCCGAGATGTATGTGAGAAGTAGCGTCGTGACATGATTCTTGTCACTTTTCCTCCACAAATGATGATGCACTCAATGCGCTCATTTTTTGTCGTAAGAGATCCTGCCGCTTTCTTCATAAGTATGATGGTCAAGGGACAAAGTGCAAAACACGAAAGCTGGACAATGTGCAAAACACGAAAGCTGTTTCATGTGAAAGAGTTGCGAAAGACGTTGAGCGTATTGGAAACAAACCAAGTCCATCACGTTGATTCGGGATTGCATGTGTTCAGAGGAATGAGGTAAATCATCAAAAACGAATACAGTTCATAATCAATCACATTGATTCAGGATTGCCGCTGTTCAGAGGAAATGAGGTAGATCATCACATACGAATACATGTCTGATGTCCCCCTCCGCTCAAACCTTTTTACGGGACTGACAGATGCCATCAATGGTTTAGATTGGAAGTATTTTGCAAGACTTCTACGAAAGATTATTTCATTCAGAAAGGCTGCAAGAGCTTTCTAGAAGAAGAATTCCAAGTGTCATCGGATGTTTATTGAGAAAAGCTCTCCATGTAGCTCTTCTCAGTTTTGCAACTCAGCGTAACATTGGCAACCATTTGGTCGTCAAAATGGCATACGTAGTGCCCCAGAATATATCCCACGCTTTCCTGAAAATCTTAACATCACAAGTCCATGGATTAAAATCACAAAATGCTGCGAAGCAACGCGTTCTCCACTCTACATGGACACGTTGCTAGATCGTCCATGGGGATTGTGAATTGGTGTGGTGGCGATGATTTCCCCATTTCTATGAACTCTTGCACACCACTCATACCAAACACTGTTGTCGGCGGTCTTTCGCCACATATTTACGCACACGATTCCTCCTGGTGGAACATGAAGAGGTTCACGAATCGGGAAGTAGAGTGGAAACCATGAAAACATGTTCTCGGAAAATCGGTGAGGTGCAATTGAGAGTTCACAGTACCCATTGCCATGAGGGCTAGCGTATAGCACTGCTGTAAAAGATCCGAGAAATCCGTGTAGTGTGATGGCACCGGTAGAAGCTACAGGAACTTCGCTGACAATGCTGGCAATCGAGGAGTCCAAAGGACCGTAGCCACTGCCAGCCGCTGCTGCAAAGGTTGGATCAGGTGCAAATTCCAAAGTTGCAGCGCGTTCTTTCGACTGGCCTAGTATTGTAGGATGATGAAAACTCCAGCAAAGTTGTTCTGGGTGAGTTTGGCTAGCAGCATGTGTACGAACGACGTATGGCGTTTCCATGGCACGTTGAAGTCCAAGAGTTTGAGCTCCAGTGTGAGGAACTTGTGCTTGTTGTCGGGCATCCGTGTGAAGGCGAACACTTGATACTGGAGCCAAGAAAGTTGTGTACTCCATAGGGATGGAAATCGTTGACGGCTTGCAGCAATCTGAAGCCAACAACGGGTCTAGGCATTCGGGGGATAGTTCATTGTCTCCGAAGGATCCTAGTAGCTCCGAGACAACTAGATCGATCTTCCTCCCAGTCTGTTGTAGTGTCAGTTTTCTCGCATCGGCATGGATCACACTTACACAATCCTTCCATTCTTTATTGTAGCGTGCCATGCTCTGGAGGAAAACAATTGCAGAAGGGTTCTTTTCCACAGCAAGGACATGCAGGACAACGTTGCTTGAAGCAGCTTCAAGTTGGTGAAATGCACGGATAGCTCGCATGACCAATGGGCCACGTCCTGCTCCGACCACTGCGATTGTGATGGTCATTGGGAGCTTGATTGCTTTGTCCTTCGAAGAAGTGGTTGCATCCCTCAACGCAAAAAATATTGCTTCTTGGTACTTGGCGTATTTGACAGGATCTTTTTCAAACGTTTCATACATTGAGAATTCTAAGTTGTCCTTCAGTGGTTGTAGAGGTCTCTGTAAGCTATCCAAATACGCATTTTCCATCACTGCTTCTTCCGAATCCAATGCAGCAATGCATTCTGGTCGTTGTCGAATATGGCGAATGTACTGCAAATAGGGCAAGCATTTGCTCGATCCCATAGCCTCGCTACCGTCCGGGATATCATGTGAGCTGGGGCCTTGAATTAAGATGCGGGCTGTCCTGCCGATCCTTTTCAACAATTCGGTGAAGAGAACTTGGTGGGGCTTGGCAAGTGTTGGATATCCACGCTTGTTTGTGAGAAAGATGTTAGTAGGGAAGCAGACTGCCTTCAGATGAGCACCGATGGCCTTGTGCAGCAACACAACCTGGGAGGCCATTGTTGCCGGTCCAGAGTTCTTGGCTGATACTGGACCCATTGCAAGCATCATTGCAATGTTTGGTAGACCGTCGCAAAGGCGATGCAGCAATTCATATTCCTGGATGGACTTTTCCTTCAAAGCAGTAGTGACCCAGAACTGAATGTTGCTAGATTGTGCCCGAAGAGCCAGTGACTGCAATATATGGGCATACTCCACTACCATGTCCAGGGGTGGGGGTGGCAATATAACAGCTGGAATACCCATGTGACTTGCCCATTCAATCTGTGGGGAAAGTCGCTCAAGTATTTTTTCGGGAGAGCTCGATTGTGGAACAATTCCAACCACCGATGTTCGCCACCATCTACCGGTAAGGGCTGTCACATCCGATCGAGGATCTTGGTCATAAGGAAGAACCGTCGTGATGTAGTCATAGCCATCCTCACGAGCTGACTGAAGCAGCTTGGACGCATCGGCTGTCATTCAAACGAAGAGTGGGTAAGACTTTTGCTGAAACAATCACTAGAGAACGCCCGAAGAGAAACACAACTTACGCTCTGACTGAGGAATCGACAAACCCACTATGATGGGGTTGGTTTTCTCTGAAGCCATTGTCCCTGGTGCCAATTAATGTTGAACAAACAACTACAGGAAAAAATTTGTCCTCACTCTGTCCTTCTCCCGTTTTAGAATAGTTGGTGGGGGTTGATCACAGCTCACGCACATTTGCTAGTAGCAACTCACAGCATGTGAATCACGGGCAAAGACTCCCTCTAGACAATCGTTTCTTGTGGCCTTTCACCAGCTAAACAGCGATAGGGCGTGCTACTCTATAGGGCTGTTGTGATGCAAGATATAACGGTGATGACAATTATATCAGACGACCTATTTGGATAATTACAGGTTGGCGAACAGTAGAGAATTAGAAAGACTTTTAGGCCTCCAATAATCAAGGGGAGAAAGCAGGAAAGAAATATTCCGGATGTGCCTATTCCTCTTCAGAGTCAGACACTCCATCCTTCAGCTCAGACTTTTTAACGGGATTACTATCTCCAAGTTCCTCGTTCTCCCAAATTACGGGACTCGTGAGTTTGCGGAGAGCTGATCTGCGTTGGCGCAGAGTGTCCATTGAGGTTGACAAATTGGAAAGATCTGGGTCGTCTTTAGCTTCTGAATGAATCCAAGGAGACTCGATTGCATCTTCAACGGTCCATCGTTGTTCGGGATCGACATTCAATAAGCCCGTAACAAAGTCACGAGCTTCAGGTGAAATATGCTCCCAATCTTCCTCTTGAAATTTCCAATTTCCGGTTCGAATCTCCTGAAACAATTCAGACTGGGTCTCCTTCATGATTGGCAGGTATCCAACAAGGAGCAAGAAGACGATGACGCCCACACTCCACATGTCAGAGCTTTCATCGTGAGGAATATTCTTGAGAATTTCTGGTGCAACGTAGTGTGGCTACGATACATGAGAGCTATGGAGTGAGATCATAACAACAAGAACACCAAAATACTTAGCCAATCACAACAGTACATACCGTTCCACATCGACTTGTCAGAGACTGTGGAGTATGAACACGACGGGCAAACCCAAAGTCAATGATCTTTACATCAATATCATTCTCCTTGGACTGCGATTATCACAAGGGACAGCATTCCCGTTAGTTTCGTCGGAAAAACGTCTACAACATCACCAAAAAGGTGGCACTTACATTCAGTAGCAGATTCTGCGGTTTAAGATCGCGGTGAGCCACCCCTGACATGTGCATGCAACGCACACCCCTTAGTAAGCTTATAGTGAGCTTCCGAGCGTCATTTTCAGAATACTTTCCCTTTTCTAATACGCGGTCAAAGACATCACCTCCCCCCATATAATCCATTACAAGGTAAAAAAACTCTTCTTCTTCATAAAAGTCAAGCACTTGGACAATATGTTCCCCATACTGAGAGAGCGATTGCATAATGGCAACCTCGTTGAGAATAAACTCGTCTCCCGTTTTTTGAAGTTTAGATCTTTTGATAACTTTGACTGCAAAAATCTCCTGTGTGCCCTTGTGTACACATTTGTACACTGTTGCACATGACCCTTTTCGGATTTTGCTTTTCACTTCGTACTTATCGTCAAACTTTATCTTCTCGGTGCCTGACATTACTTCGTTTACCATGTTATCATCGACTCTTGCTTGTCTAGAGAAGGTCACATTTTCAGAATTCCAGAAACCGGCAGATTTTGCAAATTTCACAGCACTAATAGCTCCTCTCCAACTGGTTCGTCCCGTCATTTTCTTCAAGGAGGTCAAAGACGCACTAAGATTGTTCATCGCCAATACGTCCGGATTTTCTTTGATCCACTCACTATCCAAAGCCTTTGCTGCTGTGCATCGATGATCCGGATCCACCACGAGTAGTCTTGCAATCAATCGTTTTGCTGCCGGACTGACAGTCTTCCATTGACTCTCGTGGAAAGCAAAGTCCCCGGCACGAATTTTTCGAAACATGAGTTTTAGATTCTTTTCTTCCTTCATATGAAAGGGTGGATCTACCAACAAGAATGAAAGAAGAAAAGTCAGCCCTGTAGAATTCAAATGGGGGTTCAGCTTTGTTTACCAGGGGTACTCACATCCACCCAACATGAAGAAAAGGATACAGCCAATACTCCACATGTCCACAGGCTGATGATAAGCCCTACCAAGGAGAATTTCAGGTGCCACAAAAGCGGGGGTCCCACATCTAGTTTTCAAACCTTCATCGGGAACTTTATTGGCAAACCCGAAATCAGCCAAGAATATCTTTTCACCTCTCCTGCTTTCCAACAATAGATTCTCTGGTTTCAAATCTCGATGGACAATCGAATGCTTCGTGTGCATCACATCCAGTGTTTCAAACAATACCAGCGCAATATCACGTGCATCCTTTTCTGTGAATTTTCGTTTCTCTGTCAGCCTCCGGAAAAGATCCCCTCCCTTCGCATAAGCAAGTACAACATAAAGATACCGTTCTTCCGCGATAAAGTCAATGATTGGAATCACATGTGGCAATGATCGCAACTCAAGCAAATATCCAGCTTCTCGAAAGACCGCATCAATATCTTTTTGCTTTTTCATTTTTGTCTTATCCACAACCTTCACAGCATAAACCTTTTCGGCGTCGGATTTGGGATTTGCGGTGAAGACGACTCCATAGGCTCCACGGGCAATTTCGTCCTTCTTATCGTAGCGCTCTGCGAAGGTTCCTTCTGGACTGGTAGCATCCTCTTCATTTTGCGGGATTGCAAGTTTTATTACTTCGTCCTCTGCCTTGGCTTCCACCATGGTGATCTCAGTGAGCTTCGGCCTCGCAAAAAAAACTACTTCCACTAGCAACCATATCGATTTTGTCTTATGTTCCTCCTCAAGGCAGATGGTGTAGTGAAGTACCCTTTGCAACGTCTGCACCATCTCAGTACGATGTTTACATAGTCATATCAGTCATTATTCATTTCGCTCGTACGTCGATCCGTCGTCAAATCAAACACAACCCACGCCTAGTACGAAATTCTATGAACTCAACTGGAAAACACGCCCAAAGTGCAAAATGACCCCATCGTTCAGGGCAGTATGTTTCTCACACATGCTCTAGAAGCCACCAACACCCTGGACATTCGGTGGATCTGTGCCAGATGAAAAATCCTCTGGTCGAATAGGCATGCATCACAAACATCCAACCTGATAAGAGTCCCCGTGCATTACCAGCTTGGGCGAAACTTGAGAAGGAAAGTGCAGAGGCGGATAGGCTCGCTGCAGAAAAGAAAAGAAGCAACAAAGGCCGAAGGTCCAAGTACCTTTTCCCATTGCTTGAAAGGAGGTACCGTTGAAACATTGTTTCAGTCGACACCGTTGCACTGGAAACCGATTGCAACAGAATGGATCCGGATGATGCAGCTTCCGATTCTGGCAAAGTATCGAAGGAAAAAAAGAAAAGCCGAAAAAGTAAATCTGACCATCGCAAATCTAGCAGCAGGAAGAGCAAGAAAAAGTCCTCATCTTTGCACAGTGAAGAAGGTGAATGGGACAAGAGCAGTAAGCATAGTGAAGAAGCAGACTTTAAGTCGGAAGAATTGACAAAGAGCCCTTCTGAAGAGTGGGATCCAGAAAAGTTTGACAAGAAGGCTGGTGAACGCTGGAAAGACGCAGATGCACCAAAGCAGGCTCAAGATCTTCCATCTCCTGCGATCGAGAATGCTCCTGAAGATAGGGCTGGCGATGGGGATGACTGGCCTTTTAAGAAAACCTACGCAGTTGACGAAAAAAGAAAGTCGAAAAGCAAACGGTCTAAGGACAAAGGTATGTCAGCTCCGAGAAGAGTGAAATCAATTGAGGATGATGACATGGTTCGAAAGGAGAGACGTGGTTCCACGTCGAAGAAGGAAAAAAAACATCGACGAAAGAGCAGCACTCGCAGCAGCAGCAGTAGTGGTAGACGCCGTCGCTCAAAAGATGACAATGACTACGAAGCTGCTGAAATATCAGACGAGGATGAGCATATCGTGCAACTGAAAAGTGACGATAATGATGCTGAAGATGATTCCCAGGAACAAGATGGAAGGAGACGAATGAAGAAGAAGTCTACTGCCGCACACTCTAGTAAGGCTGTTGAGAATGATACAGATGAAGGCTCTGGGGAAACTCTGGAGGATGGAAGTGATGAGCCTGATCCGTACTCTGGGCACAGTTCGCAGTCACTTTCAGAAGATGCTTCTGTTTACAGCGATGAAGACGACGAAGCATATTCCTATGATTTCGATATGAGCGGTGGAGAATACGACAGTGCAGAAGATGATTACGAGTCAATGCCTAGATACTTTCAGACTCCTGGAATGATGGACTATGATGAGGAAATCGCCGAGTTGATGCACAAGGCGAATCCGGAATACACAGAACAGCTGAACCGCAGGGTTCACCGGAAGAGGGACAATGTTGTGTACGATCAGAACATGCCTATGATGACGCGGCAGGCACTGATGACTCGCCAGGCTAGTGGACATGTCATACGACAGACTGTTGATGCAAGCTCAATCGACAGAGGGCAGCTGGGATTTCGAAACGATTCTTTCCATGGAAGGACCAACGGCCAGCAAAAGCCACAACGTCGCGGTCCCGGGAGGCGAGCCCCTCCACGATCGAAGTCGTCGGGTCTCGGGACCATGGCACTATCCTCTAGACGAGGAGGTGAAGAAGGGGCCGCTGACGATCCTCGAGCAAAATTCAGAGGCAGAGGTCCAAGTAGTTCATTTCAAAGGTATGCGAACAAACCAAACAATGTGGCACGTATGTCAGGTCGCCGTCCTGCCGAAATGGATCGTTCTCAGATAGGTGCTAGGGAGCCCCCGAGGCGTGGCATGGTTAAGAGAGCCAAATCCACCACAGCGCTTGGGCGATCTCAGTCCGGCGAGGGAAGTGCTTTGAGGCCAGAGCGCCGGCTTCGCAGAACATCGCGTGAAGTATCTGAAGACGAAAATGATAGCGATGTCGTTTCCAGCGATGATGAGGATAGCGATATGGACAGCAATTCTACCAAGCTAAAGACCGGGCCAAGAAAGAGATTAACAAAGAAACCAGTGGACAAGCAAGATATGACTGTCAAGCGCCACCGCCGAAAGCTCCATGGGCTTTTGTATCAGGTGAAGATGAGTGTAGAAATGAAAGAGCTGTTGAAAGAAGTTCAGAAAGGAGAAGTTCCAAAGTCTCCCATCCGAGCCCTGCTTATGGATGAACCATAGTTGGTTCTAAAGAATGAAGTGATCTTAAGTTTTTAATCCATATGATATCGCTCTTACAAAACGTTGTCCGCCATTGATCCGCTACAAACAAGACTCGATGATCATATCTATCCGTCAAAGCATCGAACTACAGGAGTAGACGCAACTGGACAGGCAGAATCCTGATGGAGCTAGCGAAGATGCAGAACTGTATTGCTGAAAGTCCAATTCAGCTATCTAGCAACGGTAGGAGTGAGAGCACTTCTCGCACTTTTTCGATCCTGTCGACTACTTTCGGTACTTCCTCTTTTGCCCATCGAAAAAATCCGAATCAGTACAATTAAAAGATGGTCTGACGAAACAAATGAGCGTCTGTCACCATCGACCGCATCCAAAGAACGTCCTTCGGCCATTCTTTCACCATCAAAGTACCCTTTGAAAACGCGGGCCAGCCCTCCTCGCAGACCATAACTTCATATCCAACAGAAACAAATTCCGCCCGCTTTGTCTTTCGGCTGGCACTTGACAAAGCATCACAATTGGCATCTCCATTTCGTTTGTCAAGCTTCTCCGAATCTGTTCCGATAAATCCGACACTATATCCTAGAATAGATTTTTCCAATGCAGCCTTTTCTTCACTTTGCTTCTGTAGCGATCCTGTTGAGCTGCTTGTCCAGCTGTCATCACACCACGCAAACAAAGGGCTGGCAACGGACGCCCCTCATTCCGACTTCAACGCCAGATCGAACAAAACCAGTCCCGCCAACAGCGGCTACCATTTTGCTAGATCCAGATATACTTGCATCACTTGCCATGATCAATGACGAACTACGGCAAGTGAAGTGGTCGGAACAGAGTGAAACGCTAACATAAGGATGGTATAGCAAACGAAAGCACAGGATGTTGGTGAATGATTTCCTCATCAAAATCTCAAGACGCATCGTGATTGGTTGGATTTCTACTTATCGACAAATTACATGGTCCTTATGTAGACAACCCCATGCAAAAAAAAGACACGCCACCAAGCCAAGATCAACTACTGCACTCTGATATGTAGATTGTAAATAGTGATTCGCAGTCTCTCCGTAGACAAGTGTACATAGTCATTTGCCCGTACACTGTTCGTAGAGCTTTACGTGGTAAGCAGACGTTGCAAGTCCAGTTCGATTAATAAAATAATTTTGTCATGAGCCGTCCAGCCAAGCGGCAACACCAATATTCCACAGCACCATCACAGATCACAGCTAGTGCATCGAATGTTGGTTAGAAAACTTGATTAGATCTTCTCTGGTATTGATTTGTCAGGTGGACGGCAATGGTTCACAAAGCAGACGATAGCGGGAAGAAGGCGAACCGGATAAGAAGTCGTGGAAGACGATGGATGAGTGAATCGTCGACGAAGCCATTAGAATCGGTAGAGAAACCAATGGCACAAGGCTCCCGCCTTCGCGGCCGCCGTAGAAGTATGACGAATTTTTCTAGATCAATGGAGCCAGTAGAGGTGCAAAAACCTATGAGCGCCAGACCCGGCTATAGCAACCAAGTTATATCGATTGAAGAATTCAAGAGATTTCTTGAAGAAAGTAAAGAGACATCAAGGAACAGAACAAAAGCTCCGATGTATACAGCAAGACGGAGGCAAAGCTTAACCATTGGCGATAGCAGCATGGACACTTGGTCAAAGAAATCAGAGCCTCTTTTTGAGTCAAGCCTCAGAATGTTAGGCGGCAAACGATCTAGTGTCGAAGAAAAACCAGTAAGCTGGAGAACATCATTTGATATTGATGTTCCAAGAGAACCAATGGTAGCCGTGGAGCCTCTATCCCCTTCTCCTTCGCCTTCCTTGGACGATTTTGTGCAAAAGGACGAATGGGAGTCAATCGATAGAATCCTCTTGGACAATTCAAGCGTTGACGCCAGCGTAGCTTGTTCAACATCAGATATACTACATTCAGATACGGTGAAAGCCATGAGAAACAATGATAGAAAACAAAGCAAGTCAGAACTCCGGCGATATAAAGACGCAATGTTGTTGAATCAATCTTTGTCAGCAAGGAAATCCACAGAGAAACGGGAAGCTCAATATAGTAGGAAAAGCTTTCGAAAAAGTCAAAGGAATGAGATCCATCTATTTCAGCTCTTCAAGTGGAGTTCAAAAGAAAACGTAGACAAGGAAAAAGCAGCCCCGAGAATACTTAATCAGCGGCCCCGACCACTTGACAGTCACCTTCCACAGGTAATGACGAAACTGCCGTCCGACCATTCATCGATGCCCGGATTGCAGGACTTCACCGGTCATACACATGATCACTGCTCAGTGATTAGTGACTCAACACATGGTGAATCATCATTTGCAGAAGAAAAAGGGGGTGATGACAAAATGACTTCCGTTGGGAGCCAAAACGTGTCTATCCAGCCGTCCAGAAGAAATGATACGCCCAAATGGAATGAAGAAATCCTCTACAGCCTTGCAACGATTGTAGAGGATAATCATGCCTCTTTCCCTAATTCCGCTTCTGTGATGAGTCGTCTTGCCTCGGTGAAACAACAAAATTTGGCGCAAGAAGGATCGCCCAGTCCGACTAGTGTCGCAGAGAATTCCCAACTGGACGAACTACAGTCACTTGCATCTATGGCTTTGAGTACGAATCAAACACTGCTAGTTGACGAAGGCAATCACAATGGTAGCACCCGACGACGTAAGAAAAAGAATGAAAGGAGTGTGCAAAAATGATCTTTTGGTTGCTCTTGTTCCTGGATCGAGGACCGTCGACTTCTCAGATTGTCAACCGGTTTACCTAGTTGCAGATATTTCACCGAGTATAATATCCTTCAAAATGATACTGGCATCACTGTCCAGATATTTTTCCGTCTTAATATGAATGCTTTGCATGTTGGTTCATCACTGCATTTTCTAACTAGCACACTATGCTCGAGTATTACCAATGCCGAATCGAGGTTGAATCTATCTCTTAAAAAAGAGACGGCTCCTGCCTATTTGCCCCAAAAAATATTTGTTGGTACAAAGTCGCATGTGGCTACTTGCTCGGTTTTTGGTCGCGATTCGGTGTTCGAAATGTTCGGAAGTGTCTGCCCGCTCGGACAAAGAGTCATTCTTGGACAAAGCATAGGAATCACCCGAGATCGAAGCAGCGGTTCCACGGAGACCTTCCGTACGCCTTGGTAACTAAGTCCCCCCTGACGCTTTTGCCCTACGACAATTACTTCGCTGGCTGCAATCCAATTCGGCATCGAGCAAAAGCTGAATACGTTCGGTCCTCATACGTTGGACCAACAATAGCAGAAACAGAACATTGGCACCACTTCGTATTTTCGTTTGCAGTGATATGGCGGAAAGCTCAAACTATAGAAGAATATGATGAAAAGATCCTCCTCAGATAGTTCTCTTGACGGGGATGATAGCACTGTTTCTTCGAAGAGCAACCGACATCAGGATAGGAGGATGAATGGAGGGAGCAGTGTTGGCTCAAGGGGACAAGAACAGCAAGTGGCAGATTTCTCTGACATGCCTAGTTTGGCTTCGTATCGTGCGGATGAAGCTAGTCTTGCATCCACCCTGTGGACAGATGGAGATCAGTCTCTGCCAAGTTTGTCATCCTATCGTACAAAAGACCTCAGTGTCACAGGATCTCATCATTCGAAGACCAGAATATTTGCAGGTGGTGTTTCTGAATCAGAAGGAGAAGATGAGGAGGAGGAAATTGTGGAGGGAGAGAAGGGGGCGGGTGTCGTATCTGCCGCTTCCAGCAAGCCTGTTATACCCCCAAGAACACAAGGCGCCGCACAGACAAAGCCTAGCGCAGGGAGTGACTTGCAACAGGAGGCACAGAGATATGGAGACAGTGTACCGCGGTTACCTAGAAGAATAGAAATGGAGGATTCGCACCATAAAAGCGGGAGTTCACAAATGGAAGATTCTGATTCCGATTCTGCATCTTACATTTCAGACAACTCTCCTGATGTGTCTATTGACACTGATGAGGAGCACGATGATGGCATAGAACCAATACGAGAACCTATTTACACGGAACCCCCCGCCTCCGCTGTTGAGCAATTGAGCCCGAAATCGCAAAAGTCCGCAACCGACGGGAATGGGGGTGCACCTCTTGTTCTCGAAGAAGGAAAAGCACCGGCTAGGTTAAAGAATACCCATAAACCGAAAAAAAGTCCAAGCAAACGGCGAGAGCGGGTGGACCCACCAGCTGAAATTTCAACTCCTCCCGTAGGACAATTGTCAAGAAAGAGTCTAAAATCCGAGCCAGAAAAGGAAGACGAGAACCTCTCACCGGAAAGTCCTGAAATCCAAGCCTCACCCCCAGGACAAGGAGGACATCGTTTTCGGGTACGCAGAAAGAAGGATTCTGAGGTTTCCAAGTCCAAGAAGAATGCTGTGAAAGGCAAGCGAACCCCAAGAAGATCAACATCAGAATCTGGTTCAAAGCTTGTAGATCCGAAGAAGAAGGGCAGTGAAAAACGTGTTCGAGGAGTCGGACGTGCAAATTCGGATATGGCAGCTCTCTTTCTCAGATCAGAAAAGCCTGAGGAAGAGAAAAAGCGTGGCATTTTAAAGAGATTCTCTAGTTCTCTAAAGCACATGGTTAGAACACCAGCCAGAACAAAATCGGGTTCATTCGACAGTCCAAAGGGCACAACAGCAGGTGGAAAGAAAAAGTCGAAACTAAAGCGAATGTCGTCGAAGAAGGGAGAAAAGGGGAAGACTACGGATGAAGCTGTGACGAATTGATTTTTGAATTCCGCTATTATCTCATGCTTTTTATGGAGCAAAACATTCTTTTTGCTTGTCTTCCGCTCGTGCCAGTGATGCACCCGAGGCCTTGTGATGAGTATCTGCTTGGAAGACGATTGTTGTCAGCAGAATGAAGGTTGCGATGAATACAAGCGATGGACCCTGGTAATCTTCACATTGCGCATGAAACCACTTGACTCTATCAACTAGTTGCCCGACGTCTTCGGTTATCTTGCTGATGTCATTCAAACAAATCAAGCACTAACTGTCGAGTCAAGAACTGAAATCCTCTTTAATACTGGTAGTGACTTGGTGTCTAGTACATTGTGCAAAGAAGACTGTTTTCATTCAACTTGTCTTCGGAACTGAGGGGGAAAGCAGATCTATTCTCATCCATCATAGGATATTACCACCTTATGGCCAACATTTTTAACGATGAATCAACTCCAGGCAAATGCTCGTGTTCAGTACTCCCTCCCCTTCGGACCGAACGCCTCGTGGCAGAGCTTCGTTGGGATTCCTTTCGACTGATCTCAAGAGTAGTTGATGAAGCAGCTGCCAAACCACGGCGTCGACTTTCACCAGGGGAATTCGATCGTGACGTGCATCTCTGTCTCCTACTTCTTTTGTCCCGCTTTGATGGAGTTCGACGTGGTGCTGGTCGAGTTTCTGAATGCCTTCTTCGTGGTCCTGTAGCGTCTACTCTATTCTCTTGCTCTTTCTCTACTTCCTTTCGTTCGTCTATGTTGACTTCCAATCGTTTCTTCCTTCCCCTGATCTTTTCCTTCCTTTCTTTCCTGACCTCTGTCCCTTCTTGCTTTCGGAGTCGAAGTGAACGCCTTTCCCCACTGGCTAATTTTCTACCCTTGGCACTTGTTGGTGAGTGAGCGACAGCGGACACTCCAGCACCCCAGTCAACTCCTGGAAAAGAGAATCTCGGAGAAGAAGCGGAACGGCTCTGCTTTTCAAAGTCCGTGGAGGTTTTGTCAGATCGAAGCCTTGCTTCCGGGACTGTAGACACTGGTTTTTCCGATATTGGAACCATGCTGTCCAAATGGCATAGATAGTAGAATGGAAAGCGGTATCACGGTTTTTGCTAGATAGCCTTGGGGGTGTGGCCTGTTTCTGTGGGCTTGTTCGTTCTCGAGATCGACAACATTTGCACAGCGAACAGCTGGAGTCTGTCATGTATCCGAGACTATGATATCGAAGATAGCGAACTGGCGCGCTCGCTGTTCCATCGTCCTGCTCCATGGTTTGTTGTGGTGTGAGATGGTCTCGGGACTGGCCCAGTCCCGTCCCGTCTGCCTGGAGTGCAAAGGAATGCTGGCCGGCTGGCGCGCGCCAGCCGGGCCAACAACCCAGACGGAAGCAAAAAACTGAAACAGTTAGTGGTCTACGTATTAGCTGTGCTAAGGATCACTGTTGTGACGACGCAAGGAGAATGAGCTCTGGCTGCTGCTCCACCTCTTGCTCAGCTTTCGGAGCTCCTCCTCCTTCTCTGCCTCTTCTGTGCCTGGACACAGTCCATGGACGTACTGCGTCTGTCGGTCGAGTCGACTGCG
>JAAMXS010002292.1:0-116276 GCA_019693525.1 Cylindrotheca fusiformis | reverse complement strand
TATCTGAACAAGGTAAAGAGCAAACATGGACCTGGGATTTGGATCGCAGAATCAAAAGGTTGGTGCCGTTGCAGCGAATGCGTTATTGCAAGGTGCCAAGGCACAGGAAGAGTCCGTAGAGGCAGAACTGGCCCGATATGATCGATTACTGGAAGATGACGACGGGTTGGAGGAGCTGAGGCGGCAACGACTTGCGCAGATGCAAAAGACGCATTCCCAACAGAAGAAATGGAAAGATCTAGGGCACGGAACATATGAAGAACTTGGAGGTGGTCATGATGCCCGAGATGTCGCCCGTGAGTTTTTTCAAGCCGCGAAAGAATCGGATCGGTTAGTGGTCCATTTTTACAGACCAACCACTCGTTTTTGCGACGTATTTCATGCTCATTTGGAAAAACTGGCACCAAAACATATGGAAACCAAATTCGTAAGAATTAATGTAGCGGATTGCGACCATCAGGGAGGGGGTGCCTCGTAAGTTTTTTCCGGATTGTTCATGCACTTGGGCTTTATCACGTCCTGAGCCTCTCTGACTTCCGTTTTGTTCTACTTTTCAGATATTTGGTGGAGAAACTCGGAATTATAGTAATGCCAACGCTGCTCCTGGTAAAAGATCGCAAATCTATTCATCAAATCAGGGGATTTGACGAGCTTGGTGGTTCAGACGAATTCCCGACAAATGCGCTCGCGTTTGTTCTAGGTCAACATGGAGTGCTAGATCCCAGAGACGACGAAGAGGTGCCTGAGGATGTGTTCAATATGGAAGGAATAAATTCAATTAGGATTAATAAAGGCGCGCGACGGGGCTACCGCTATGGAGATGCCGAGTTTGATTAATAATTCTGATTCGAGAGCAGCATCAATGGTTTGTTTTTCTGATGCTTGTCGTAAGAGTTCCTCATAGTACACTTTCCTTGAACAACAACCGATACATGATTTACCACGGGTGTCCGCCATCCTCTAATTCTATCCAAACCTCGCCGCGTCGCTTTCCAAGGCTAAAAATTGCGTCAAATTGAGCAAACTTCACTGATGCTTCACTGTCTGGAGGAACATCAATGGAGTCCTTCTTCAGCACTTCTCTGAGTTTGCGATCCACTTCTTTGACGATCGGGCCAACGCTTGCATCAGAAAAACTCCCAACTGCGACTACCTTGCTTGGTACTTTTTCGATTTCGCAATCAGCCCATATTGGTTCCTTCAATTTTTCGATTGTTTTCTTATTGATTGTCGGTGGTCCAACCTCACCGGGAGCTGTGTAACCGAGTGGCCAGGACATGGTCTTCTTTGAATCGCCATTGAAGACTTCCATGATTGCTGGAGAAAGCGGGTCAGATCCTATTTGCGTTAAAAAAGAATGAAATTGAGGGAAAAAACCTTAAAATCAAATGATAGCTGCGAAAGATTCTCGAAAACGAGCCCATACCCTGGGTGACAGACGCGAGAAGGTCATATCCCTCATCCCGGCGAGTATACGGTATCTTTACACAACAATAACTTGGGTATCTTCGAACTTCGTAGCCGCTACCTCGGCGCAGCAAGGAATAAGGTATTTCCGGACCTGCAGCTGCAGCATTCCCATTGTCCGGCTTCAGCTGGTTTAAAAAATCCCCAATAGCAATGCCTTTGTCAACTTTTTCGTAGACCCCTCCTTCCTTGATGTTGATGGAATCCCAGTAATCTGTTTGGTGATCAACGACGACCCCTTCTGAGCCGCCCGGTGAAATCTCATAGACAGATATGCCTGTGAATCTTGCTGTTGGTTTCCAAGGAAGTGCCTGGACAGTCACTCTTAAAGACCAACGCGTGATGATGTTGGAAATGCTCCCATCTTCCTCGGATACCTCTCCACCAGAGATTGAGTGCAAAACAATGCCCGCATCTTTGAAGAAGAATTTGCCGAAAAACGTTCGACTGCTAAGCATGTCAACATTATTTTGATACGCTTCGACTCCACTTAACGACGTCATTGGATCGTCGAATGAAACACTCTCTGCGTAGTATTCTCGTTGCATTGGATTAAAAAATGATGTATACTCTCGATACAATACCTTCTTGAGGTTTCTCACTGCTTCTATTGTCGCACTGGTTGTTTCTGAAGAAACGGCTCCTAGCTCAAAGGAACCTCTTTCTAATCTGTTTTGACATGGAATTCCCCCGGAAAAGCACTCAACATCGCTCCAGAGGAGCATTAAAAAGGATAGAGTAGTGCAGATTATCTTCATGTCGAGTTGCGTCCAGATCGAAAGCAATGATGATAGTTTTATATGACGCATCCTAGAGTATTGTCCTCCCTTCGTTGTCATTCAAAGTGGAACTATCCCTGTTGGTAGTTTTCTGACTTGACAATACTACGTCATCCAACGTCATGAGAGGTCCAATGAGTCGATTCCGATTCGACTTTGCGCTACCCTAACTAAAATGCAACCAATCTCCATTGAAGACGGCGGAAACCTGTTGTAAAAACTTATTCAAAGATCGACCTTTTGTCCGTTATCGACCTTTTGTACGTTATCGACCTTTTTTACGCTACATTAAACTTCCAACAACAGCTTGGTTGGGTCCGAAATCTTCTCTGCAATGCTTTTCAAAAAGGTGACACCCTCCCTGCCATCGATCAAACGGTGGTCATAGGTCAAAGCCAGGTACATCATGGGTCGAGCAACAACCTCGCCTCTGTCGTCTACGGTTGCCCTCATCTTTGTAGCATGCATACCCAAGACGGCGGACTGGGGAGGGTTGATGATCGGCGTTCCCATGAGAGAGCCAAAAACTCCACCATTGGAAATGGTAAACGTTCCACCAGCCATATCATCCAAACTTAGTGTTCCTTCCTTTGCTTTTTCTGCATACATCGCAATGTTGTGTTCGACGTCGGCAAAGGACATGTTTTCAGTATTCCTCAACACAGGAACGACCAACCCATTCGGACTCGCAACAGCAACTGAAATATCGACGTATTCTCTGTATACAATTTCCTTAGTTTCATCATCGATGTAGCCGTTGACGACGGGGCTTTCTTGCAAAGCAGCAGTAGCTGCTTGAACAAAGGCTGACATGAACCCTAGTTTGATGCCATGTTTGGCAGTGAACGCGTCCTGATGCTTCTTTCTCATTTCCATCAACGCCCCCATGTCACATTCCTGGAAAGTAGTCAACATTGCGGCAGTATTCTGAGCATCCTTTAGTCGGCCAGCAATGCGTTGGCGCATGCGAGACATCTTCGTGCGACGTTCAGTACGTTGTCCCATGAAGGCAGGGGATTCAGGTGTTGGTGGTTGCGGTTTTGGAACCTTTGGAGGAGTAGTTGCAGCAGCATCTGCAGCAGTGGGGGTTTCAGGAGGGGGTTCTTCAGCTTTCGGAGGTTCAGGCTCGTCTCCCGACATGGGTGTCAACGTGTCTTTTTCCTCGATGGGAGCACTCTCTTGAGTTTCCGGAGCATCCGCATCTGTATCGAGGCGGAACAGACTCGAACCCACTTCCACAACATCATCGATTTCTCCCAAAATTTCGACCAACGCGCCAGCTTCTGGAGCGCGAACATCAACAGACACCTTGTCGGTTTCGAGAACGACTACGACGTCATCGGTCTGGACGTAATCTCCAGGTGCCACTGGCAAGTCAACAATCGTTCCCTCTGTGATACTGTCGCCCATCGATGGCACCTAAGAAAAAAGGAAAGGAACGACCAAGCTTGGTGTCAGCATCAGTATTTCAACTCGACAGCATTCCCGGCCAGCAGAAGAGATATCTTACATCAATTGTGTTGATCGGCATGGCCACTTGGAAAGTGGGAGTCACAAACGATCGTGATTGCAAGATCGGATTGCCCCTCCCGACTAACGTCGCACTTTGTCTCGGAGCAAAACGTGACGCCGTTCGAAGGGCAAGCCTGCATTTGGAGATCATTGTGGAACGTGAAGGCGACAAGGCTAGTCAAAGGAGTATTGTCTTCCACAACAACAATGGGGATGTGACAGTCACGATCTGGTGATTCTCCCTTCAGAAGTACGCTAATGCACTTCCGAAAAGCGCTTTGGAGAAGATTTGGATTTGACTGGTACACTTCTGCCGTTGGAAAGCCGTTCTTTCAGATTTTGACTCGTTCGAATACAGCCACCAGGAGTTCTTGCCTGCCAGCAACAAAATTCGTACAGTGTGCTTATGGTACTGCATTGACGTTGGCGCAATGGTGTTGAGAAATCATTTTACGATAAGAAGACAAATCCGTACGTACGTCAAACTCCCACAAGCCTGCGCTTACACAAAAAGAAGCTGTTTAAACTCTATTCTGCAACTGTAAATGGAGGTTCGTACTTCGGTGCCACCAAATGACGGAGTGGACAGTTAGCCTACTAGGATTTACCACATGAGATGTTGATCACACAGTACGAAAAATACATAGCTTCGTCTTTGCTTTACACCTCATTATACTCCCCACTCTCTTAGGTTCCAGCACGCTTCATCACAACACCTGCTAGCATCTTTTAGCTACCATGATCTGAGAAAGTGCTAGCACTAGACATGCTCCATTTGTCCCTCTCTAGATCATGTTGTTTGCTTTTGACTAGTGTGTATTGTGATCTGAACAAAGCAGCTGGTAGAGCATAAGAAGTACAGTAGTAGTGGTTGAAAGATTCTGTATTGGTGGACGTCATTTCTTGTCTTCAATGTGTTTTTTTGTTTATACAAAAACGAAATGTGCTGTGAGAAACACTTGTCGTACAGTGTCTATATGAACATTATATAAAGCTAAACAGAATCCGTTAATTAAGACCAACCAGAACGGATTTTACACATTGCAATAAATATGGAACAGCAAACAAAACGTCCGAGAACTAGCCAGGTGCGCCCAGCAGCTTCTCAACATGATGATGGGGAGTATCCGAGTTGCAATTGATAGGTAGAAGGCTCATCTTTGGCTTCAAGAATAGTATAAACTGAGAAAGCAAGTGTTCTGAAGTATCTTTCGAACGAAAGATGAATGAACGCGTGGAAGGGTACTTCCCCGAAGTAAAAGACGAGAAATCGTCCCATCACAACCTATCCCCGTTGACTGCTATAATTAAAGATCTTCGAAGGAAAAATGTGGTCACGGCGACGGCTGGTTCAGGACATCAACTGCCTCTCCTTGATTCTAGCGACCCCTGGGGATCTTCCGAAGCCTTGGGTGTCGATGAGCAACATATGACGAACGGCTCTCCTTGCGCCTGTCCGACCAAAGGATCAGCTCAACACAGTTCTTTTACAGCACCTCGCCGTAATTCTTGGATAGGTTCTCGGAAACCCTCGCGGAGATTTTCCAAACCCATCAAGCCAAAGTCGAACAGCCAGAAAGCAGAGCGAGAAATAAACTCTTCCGAGGGTTATACTATTTGTCCACAGTGCGGAAAATCGAAAGCTGCAACCGTTGATTCAAAGAGTCCATCGCAGCAAAGGCTGATTTCTTGGCTGAATTCAACAAGATTGGCACAAGTCGAACCACCCAAGCATGCAGAAGCTCTTCTTCAGGATACGCCGCAATGGCGCATTATATCACCTGCATCAACTGATATGCAGGGCGCTAGCTCTTCTCCCTCCAACAATCTCCTGAGCTTCTTGCTTCCTTCAACTCCGAGCAACACAGGCAGCAAATCAGGAAAAGGAGACCTGAATGGAAGCACCAAGTCAAATACTTCTGATTACAAGGCGGGTCTTATGCGTGATAGAGCAAACCGACAAGCTGCTTCAGAGCTCTCGTCTTTGCTTTGTATTTTTTCTCACGAAATGTCACTCGAGGAGTATGGGAGAGTCGAAAGTGAGGTTTTTGCGTCTGTTTTTTCGCTTGTCCAGTCTCAAGAAAATGAAAAGCGGATGGCTGGGTTGGCTGCTCTCGACGCCTTAATTGGTGCACCCAGCGCGGACGAAGAGAAGAAGGCAGTACAGTTTGCCAATACGCTGAAATATTGTCAGAGGTCAGCAGTAGGTGACTATGAATGTTTGTCTGCGGTATCGAAAGCTATAGGTCACATGGCCACAAGCACGAGAACTGCTGATGTCGAATATGTGAAGTCCGAGGTGGCAAGAGCACTCGAGTGGCTCCGAAAGGGATCTGATAGAAGGTAAGACGGTTTAGTTTTCAGCGAGGTCCTAGATGGCTGCCATTCTCATTTGCATTTCACACTCGTTCAGGCTTGCAGCTGCTTTGGTTCTCAAAGAACTGGCCATACATGCACCCACCGCGTTTTACTCGAAAACAAGTCAGTCGACATTGGGACATGGAGGTTCGAATGACTTCTTGGATTTCATATTCAAGGCGGTTCGAGATCCTCAACCCATTGTCCGTGCTTGCGCAGCAGACGCTCTTTCTCAGTGCCTGAAAATATTGATGGAGAGGCAGCATCTTTCTCTTACCGCGTTGCTCTGCCAGGTACATTTTTCGGTGATGGAAGGGTTTGAGTATGAGCCTGCGAGGAAAAGCTGGACTGCCCTCAACAAATCTGAGGTTTCTCTGCATGGTTCGTTGATGGTTGTTGGTACAATGATTGCCCACACCGGTGATTTCATGCTTCCACGATATGATGAAGTGTGCAAGAAAACGATGGAATTCATGAATCATCCAAAGGCGCTAATCCGTTTGGAAGTAATACGTTTACTCCCTCGCCTTGCACGGCATTGTCCAAGAGTATATGCCAGACGCTATCTGGAGGATAGCTTGGAGTTCCTCCTGCGAAGTGCTTCAACCGCTCCTCAGGCAACAGTGGATTTAAGACCCTCCGCTTTCGGTGCCATTGGGGGGCTTGTGCTTGCCATGACGGATGCAGACACTGGTGCTGTCTTTGGTGGGTCTTCGTCGCCAACTATCAAGATCATCGATAATCCAGAGGGCCCAGGGCATTGGCATACAGTCGAACTCTCTGAGACAGGGATCATATTCCAGAAGTTGGATGTAATATTTGGTCTCGTCAGCACTGGATTGAACTATAGATCTTCGGATGCACCGAAAACGACATCCGACATGCATATCGCCGCGTTTCACTGTGCAGCCGACCTTGTTGAGGCTTTGGGAGATCTTGCCCAACCATACGTTACACGATTGATCAATGATATGTTCCGAACTGGACTGAGCAATGATCTAATTCAATGTCTTCATGCTATTGCAGACTGTCTTCCTGGCCACCAAAGCATCATTGAAGACAGATTATTGCAAGAGGTTTCGTATTGTCTGGCAGGCATAAAGTCTGCAAGAGATGTCTGTGACCCTTTGATCTCATTGCGCAGTGCACAGTTGCCCGACGGAAAATCTGTAGGCATCGCAACCTCTTCTGAAGCCATCCCAGACCTGAGGGCCCCATCACAGGACGATAGTCCACAGACCCCGAGAGTCAGCATAAACATGTCTGCCAATCCAGAAGTTGTAGATGACCTTGTCCTCAGCCTGCAGACCTTGAGTTCGTTTGGGGACTCAATGGGACGGGTTACAACTTTTGGGGCCGTTGTCCCTCTGCTGCCATTTGTTCAGAATGTCGCTGCGAAGTACTTGTCGCATCCCTCGAGCGACGTGAGGAGAGCGGCAGCTCTCACATGCTGTTTGCTTTTAGTCCCACCAAGGATGATCCGAAACAATCGACTTGGCCGGCATTCGGGCCGCATTGTCCAGGATATCCTTGATAGTCTGCTGAGAGTTTCGATTTCTGATCGTTCCCCAGCGGTGCGATTGTGCGTAGTTAGGGCGCTCGATGCGAGGTACGACCCTTTTCTGTGCCAAGCTCACCACTTGCAGTCACTTTTTCTCCTGCTTCAGGATGAAATGCTTGCTACCAGAGCTGCAGGGGTGCGCCTCCTTGGGCGACTAGCATCCTTGAATCCTGCGTGTATTTTGCCGTACATGAGAAAGTTTCTTTTGGTTCTAATTGTAGAGTTGCAGTGTGGTGTCGATACGGGAAGAGGGAGAGAAGAGGCGACTAGACTTCTAGTTGTCTTTTTGCGACACACATCATTGCAACGGCTCGTTCAACCTGTCCTTCCCGCAATAGTGGAATCTCTTCCTCTTAATGGCGGGACCCCAAGGCTGGCGTCTGCTGCGCTCGAGGCTCTTGGTGAACTTGCACGTGCGGCTGGCAAGTCACTCTTCCCCTGGGTAAAGGACTTGGTTCCAAGCATACTTGAGACATTACAGGATCAAAGCAGTGCAAGCAAGCAGAGAATTAGTCTGAGAGCTCTCGCACAGATTGCAGGGTCAACGAGTTATGTTATTCAGCCATATATAGACTACCCCCAATTACTGTCACAGGCAACGGACATATTGCCAGGAACAAAACGTGCACCATGGACCCTTAGAAGAGAAGTTATCAGAACTCTGGGCGTTCTTGGAGCACTTGATCCAGATAGGTACCATACTGTGGCTCCCAAGGCGAGAAAAGGCGGTGCTGTTGGAGGGGCATATTTTGTTGTTCAAGACGATTTCGAAGTTTCAAAAGAATCTACCGAGATCGAAAAGAGTAGGGCAGTCACTGGGAAGTCGATTCAACCGAGAGTGCACTCTGGAGAGATGGATGATGATCTCCCTGCTCACCTTTCAATGTATGAGCAATACTCGATGGTAGCTCAACCAGTATCCAGCTTACCGCCGGCGCGGCGTATGACACCAGATCACGAAGAATTCTACCCGACGGTTGCGATTCAGGCTCTCATGCGCATTTTCAAGGATCCTTCGCTTGCCTTACATCACGGTATGGTAATGCAAGCCATTATGTTCATTTTCAAGTCCCTCGATCTGCTTTGCGTCCCATTCCTGAGTAAGGTGGTACCTCATATACTGCAATCAATTCGTACTTCTGGGCCATCGAACTTAAGAGAGTCTCTGTTAAAGCAAGTTGCAACACTTAGCAAAATGGTAAGAGAGCATTTGCGTCCATATGTTGCAGACATATTTGATATTGTCGAAGAATTCTGGCCTTCGCGGCACTTGGAGACGATCTTTAGCCTGGTTCTGCACATTGCGAATGGTGTCCCAGATGAGTTCCGACGCTTTGTCCCACGTCTCATCAGACGTATCTTGACCAACCTCGATGAGATGCAGGTTGCAGATTGGGCTACGGCTGGCCCGAAATCAAACAAAGATGGCCGAAAGAATCGAGAGACAGAGCGTCTGTGCCTGATCCTCGACAACGTAAAGAGTCTGAGTCTCAAGGGAGTACTCGGGGAATACTTGCATGTACTTGTTCCTGCTCTTCTAAAATTGGTGGACTCCATGGTGCAAGCGTTGGCCAACGTGAACGGTAGTAATGTTGATTGGGTGACAGGTTCGGATTTGACAAAGTTGACTGTTCTGGCCCTAAAAACTACATCTGCTCTCCTGGAATGTGATGGGACAGGAATCGGTGTAAGGCCTGTCACACTGTATTGGGGCGAGAAAAGTGGTTCAGATATACGATCAGGGAGTCTTTCTTCTCGCGTTGTCCAGCCATTAATCCGACTTCTGGGAGAAAACTACTGGTCGAATAGAACTGTAGGTAAGGCCATCGTGAAAACACTTTGCGTTTGCGCCAAGCAGCTCGGGCGTACGACGTGGATGAAGTTGTACCATGATGTTGCAAGAGCAGCAATTAGTCAGTGGCAGCGTCGTGTTGGGCAGGAAGTGCGTGGACTGAGTCAAGGGACTTTGGAGATGTACCCAGTTACTCCAGAAGATACCAATTTAAGTGGGATTCAGATCTACGACGACTTGATCAAGGAGTTGCTCGCGTCCCCTTTTCAGCGTAGCTACAACAGCCCACATATATGTGACGGAATCAGCCCGCTTCACCGACCGGGGGTCATGGACCAGCAGCCTACTTTCAAAGACAATTTTGGAATTTCTGCTACTTTCGACGCAACAGATGCTTTTGAGAACCCGATTTCGCCGCCTTCAATGATACTGATCCAGAAAAGCAAGCAAAAAATCAACGAAAGCAAGCTGAAGGAAGCTTGGGATGTGTCTAATTTGTCTTCGAGAGAAGACTGGGATAATTGGATGCGTAGCCTGGGTATTGAACTCTTGCGAGAGGCACCATCACCTGCCCTTCGAGCTGCTGCGAGTCTGGCGGGTACTTACCAGCCACTTGCTCGAGAGTTATTTAGTGCAGCATTTGTGTGTTGCTGGAAAGAGCTAAGTGAGGCAAATCGGGAGAATCTGATACAGTCCTTGAAGTATGCCTTCGATGCAGATGTTTCGCCAGAGATATTACAGACTCTTCTCAATTTAGCCGAGTTTATGGAGCATGACCCTAGCGGTGGTTTGCCAATTGATATTCCTATTCTAGCCGACTTAGCTTTGAAATGCAGAGCATATGCAAAAGCTCTGCACTACAAGGAACGGGAACACAACATGGGGGGAGAAAACTCTTGCGTGGAGTCTTTGATAAGCATCAATCGGAAACTAGACCTCCAAGGTAAAGTTATTTTGGCGTTTGCTTGTCGCTTTACAGATGTCGTTCACTGATTTGGTGCACGTTACAGAGGCGGCTCTCGGAGTTCTCAAGTCTGCTACAATGCGACTCGAGGAGAGGCGCTTGAGCGAAGATAACCCAGTTCGCCATCACATATCAGCGAAATTTGGGCGTGACCATGGGAGTCATGAAATGTTCTTCGGTGTCGTTTGGAGCACCGAGGACAGAGGCAAGAGCAACACCGAGACTCTTGATTTGGCCGAAAACAAGGAATTATGGCTGGCCAAGCTTGGATCATGGACCGATGCGCTCGAAGCGTACGAAGAAAAGTTGGCTCGCAATCCTTTTGATTTTAGTGCAATATTAGGTTGCATAGAATGTCTCAGTGCAACAGGGGAATGGCGTCGTGTTTTGGAGCTCGCAGAAGACAATTGGCATATATTGCAGAGCAATGAAATGGAAGACGTGGCTATTACCTCGCCCAAAACTCTGAACGGGAAGGGAGACGATTCTGTTCGAGGTCATAGAAAAGCTTTTCGAATGTGCGCAGAAGCTGCATGGCGTCTTGGGCGCTGGAATGATCTCGAGAAGTATTCAGCAGAACTTGTTCACGGTCTTAGTTCAGCGCCATCTTCGGTACCTGCGTCGTCCACAACGGGAGGGGGCTTTCGGGAAATACCCCGCGTTGACTTTGATGGGTCTTTCTTCTCGGCTGTTTTGCATGTCCACCGACAAGAATGGAATAAAGCTGCCGAAGCAATCGATGCGGCAAGAAAAGCAATGGATAGTCCATTCACAGCACTCATGGCAGAGTCATACAATCGTGCTTATCCTAGCATGGTCAAAGCGCAGACTCTGGCGGAGCTGGAAGAAGTAATCGAGTACAAGAAAACTGAAAACAGTTCGCAAGACGTCGCCCACAGCCACCCAGCAAATTACGTCGACCCAGCCCAGGCGCGTGAACGGCTGCTGTCAGTTTGGCGCGAGAGACTTGGTGGGTGCCGTGTTGACGCAGAGGTCCATTCTTCAATTCTGGCTGTTCGGTCTTTAGTGTTGGGACCAACAGATGAAGTGGATGCTACATTGACCTTGAGCGAGCTGTCGCGCCAAGCCCAGCGTTTCAAGCTTGCAGAGCGGGTATTGCTAAACCCACTTGAGGCTCTCAAGGCGGATCTAAATGGTCCTGCCTTTGGGTATTTTGGGTATGACGTCGCTGAATCGCTGGGACTTGGAAACGAGCTTAGAGAAGCTATTTCTCGCTCGCCGGTAGAAACGATAATTGACGACTTGGTCACGAGCGAGTCGCAGGCATTTTTGCCAGAGTATGACCATATCCACCACCAATGGTGCAAAGAACTCGTCCACGAAACAGGAGGCCTTGAACGGTAAGATTCACCAAATGATTGAAGTCAATACCATCCGGAAAGAGAATCTGCTAACTGTTCTTGAAGGCTGAAAATCCAGCACAAACTATACTTTGCATATCTGAAACATCTGTGGTTTACAGACCGACGCCAGGAAGCTGTAACCCGTTTAGCCCGTCTGTGCGATATCGTTGACTTGGTTTCTCATTGTGAGTCTGTCGAGGACGCTTCTTTTCGTTCCTCATGTTGGCTGGAGCTTGGAGAATGGAGAATGGAGGAAATGATGTCGCCTGGCCACCATATCCCGGAGCCGCTGCAGATAATCCAAGTATTATGCGAATTCAAGCGGGCTAGGATGATGAATGGACGTGGCTACAAGGCATGGCATGCATGGGCTCTGTTGAACTTTCGACTTGCGTTGCAAATGAATGATCGTGACTCTGGGGCCACAAATGGTGTGGGTCGATTCCGTGGAATGCAACGTTCAAATGCTCAAAACAGTCATGTTATTACAGCTATCAAGGGCTTCTTCAATGCTATAGGCCTTGGAACCAAGCGATGGAGCGCGTCAGTGCAACAGGATATGCTAAACCTGTTGACTTGTCTCTTCAAATACGGAGAAAATACCTCAATTGCAAATATTTTCAACGAATGTGTTGATTCGGTGGAAATCGAGACATGGTTAGGGGTGCTACCACAACTGCTTGCCCGAATTCACATCAAGAACCCATCGATTCGATCTGTTTTGCATCCCCTCCTAATACGACTTGGTGAGAAACATCCTCAAGCTCTGATGTACCCACTTTCTGTGTTGCTGAAGAGCCCGGTGGCAGAAAGAAAAAGTGCTGCAGAAAGTCTGATGAATTCATTGCGATCGCACTCAAGTGCATTGGTCGATCAAGCTCTTTTGGTATCCTCAGAGCTCATTCGAGTAGCGATTCTTTGGCTTGAAACATGGCATGAAGGTTTGGAAGAAGCTTCTCGGCTGCACTATGGGGAAGGCAATGTCTCTGGGATGCTCGACATTCTGCTGCCTTTGCACGAGCAACTCGAGACCCGCGAGCAGACTCAGCAAGAGGCTGATTTTATTAAAGCCTTTGGTCAGAAGCTTGGCCAAGCCCACCAGCACCTACGAGACTATGTACAGCTGTTGACAGAAGGGGGTGGCAGTATCCCAACTGGTTCCTCTTCCAGCGCATACGACCCTTCTGGTAGACAAGTTCGCCAAAATGAGCAAGCCGAGACGGCAATGAATCAGGCTTGGAATATATACTACACTGTTTTTCGAAAAATAAACAGCCAACTTCCATCACTTACAAAGCTCGAACTGTTGCAATGCTCCCCAAAACTCAGTGAAGCTCATAGTCTCGAGCTTGGTGTTCCAGGCTCTTACAGAGTTGACGGCAGTTACGTGAAGATTGAAAAATTTGTAGAAAGAGTGGACGTCATTACAAGCAAGCAGCGTCCGCGCAAGATAAAACTGAGGGGCAGCGATGGGCAGGACTATGTATTTCTACTGAAAGGCCACGAGTAAGTCGACTGATTCTTTTCCAAGCAACGACCGCCTTTGATGCATGCAGAATCCTAATTCATTCTCTTCCTTTCAGAGATCTTCGTCAAGATGAGCGTGTCATGCAACTTTTCGGCCTTGTAAATGCGTTGCTGGAACGAGATCGGCAAACAAAGAAACAGGATCTCAGAATACAGCGATATGGAATATCGCCACTATCACACAATTGCGGACTCGTTGGCTGGGTCCCACATACCGATACGCTTCACAGTCTGATTCGAGATTACAGGGATAAAGAGAAAAAGATCCCTATAAACCTTGAGCACAGAGAAATGGTGAAACTAGCACCTGACTACGATCTCTTGACAGTGATGCAGAAGGTCGAGGTTTTCAATAATGCCCTTCGGTGCACAGAGGGAAACGGCAACGATCTATACGAGATACTCTGGCTGAAGAGCACGAATAGCGAAGAATGGCTAGGCAGGAGAACAAAGTACACTCGAAGTCTTGCTGTTATGTCAATGGTCGGGTATATCCTTGGTCTTGGAGATCGTCACCCATCAAACTTGATGCTTGATAAGCTAAGTGGGCGAGTTTTACACATAGATTTTGGTAAGTACGGATGGTCTGAGGCAGCACCTATCCTAAGCCTGAGGAATTTACTTCCTGCTTCTCTTCGTCACAGGCGATTGCTTTGAAGTTGCTATGAATCGTGACAAATACCCAGAAAAGGTACCATTTCGTCTGACACGCATGCTGATCAAGGCCATGGAGGTATCGGGGATCGAAGGAAGCTACCGTAGCACTTGCGAACGGACCATGGCGGTTTTACGAGAAAGTCGCGACTCTCTTGTTGCTCTAATGGAAGCTTTCGTTCACGACCCGCTTATTAGCTGGCGCTTGGTGGATTCATCAGAAACAGAGAACGCGAACAGGCATTCAAGCTTTCTAAACAAACCAATCACCGAAGGAGTGGACGAGGATGGCGATGCGTTGTTGTCACAACCGGTTCAGCGGCCTGTAGCTCTGTCTGTTAGACGACGGCCAAAGCAGGGTGCGTTGAGTGCTGCAACGGCTCGGTCGCTTCAAATTTACTCAAACATTCAAACAATGGCTGCCAACCTGAGCACGGATAATAGGATTGCAAGTATTACTGGGGGTGAGGGCAAGGAGCAAGTTGTGGCTGCAGGTTCTCTGGCCCGGTCTCGCATGGAGCGGTCGATGCGGCAAAGAGAACTTCTTAGCACCCTAGAAGATGGGTTGGCTCACGAAGAGGTGTTGAATGAAAAAGCTCTTAAAGTTGTGAGGCGGATTCAAGATAAACTGACAGGGACAGATTTCCCTGACCGCGAAGACGACTTAGAGCCATTGGATGTTAGCGATCAGGTGCAACGATTGATTGTCCAGGCAACATCAGTAGAAAACCTCTGCCAACTGTTTATTGGGTGGTAAGTTGTTCGGCACTTCCATCGCCGAATATGCAGCAGTTCCACAAGGCTAACCCTTTCTTGCATATGTAGGTGCTCTTTTTGGTAGCACGGTTGTTCAACGATGACCAGACGAATGGAAGGCACAATCTTGATTTTGACTTATTTGAATCGTTTCTTCGTGACTAGTGTGACTCCCAATAAAGAGTTCAACTCCCGTTTGCAAAGACAACGGCGTACAACTACAAAGTGATATCTATGTTCATTATGAATCAATATGTTGCACTCTGCAGAAGTCATTTCGTCTCAACAAGGCCCTTGTCTTCTCATCGATTCTCAAACTTGCGTTGGCTTTGTCTATCCGGATCACGTACTAACTTCCTTTGATCGAGAAGTAACCTCCTCCAAATCAAAAAGCCTCTCAATTTTCTCTTGGCTCGTTGAAGAGCCAAGAAATATTTTAGCTCCAACTGGGCCAAATCCATTGCTGCTGTTCCGTCCACATCATCAAATGTGCAACTTCCCTCACCATGATCCATCTTTCGTTGAAATCCACCGGGATATTTGCGATGAATTGAATCGATCTTTTCACGAATTCCTGACCCTGGTGGATACCATACTCGCAGAGAGTCTTGGACATTTGGTGCTTTGCTCGCCACTAATCTGTCAAAGACTCCTTTCCATCCAGGATCACAGAGAATCCATTTTGGGTTTATAGGAAATGTGTATCCCTGATCAATCTTTTCGTATAAAATTTCTTGCAGGCCAGCCTGATTTACGTATTTCCACGGCAAAGTTTGCCCTGACAAAGTGTCACAAATCACCAGAAACTCATCGTCCAATTCTTGGGGGAAGTAGTAGTTAAAGCACTCGGCTCCATGTCGAACAGCTCCTTCTTTCTTTAAACGTTGAATAGCATGCTTCATTATGTTGTGACTCTTGGGATCACTAAACCCAAGCGGTGGGATGGTTGGGTGGAAACCTTTCGATGCAGAGTCTTTCAATACATCCAGCCATCGGCTAGTCCAAGACCTGGATGATTCTTCTCCGTCAAGAATTGATTCGATTCGATCGATGCACCATTTTGATACTGCAAGCTGATCGTTCGGAATAGGTTTTTCGTACTTTACACCTCGCGTCCCTACCATGAAGCAATCAAAATCGCTGACAACTGGCATGACGCGACCGTCCTCTTCATATGCCATTAATAAGTCCAAAGGGTTCAGTGGGTCAGACTCTTTGTCGTTGGGATCGACGTATTGCGAAAGCACAGGCCGCGATTGAGGTGGTTTTCTATCCACAGCTTGTTTGGGTCGCAAGGCTGCAAAATTCATATTTTGAAAGTTCGGATCCGACGGGCGACCTGTGTCGTACTCACTGCCCTTGACTCGCTCAATATTTCTTCGAACAACAAGCCCCTCCCAGAATAGACGTTCGGAGACTTCTATCCCAAATTTTTTAGGAGCATAATCATCCAGGAGCTCAATCGAACTGTCTGCCATGTCCCAAATAAGTTTCTCCAAGGCCCATTCATTCGTATCGTCATCGTCAATGGAGTCATCTTCTATAATGGCCTTCGCACGTTTTACTGTGTCGACCATATCTGTAGCTACCTCTTCCAGTAAAGTGACAACTTTGTTGCGATCAAGGTTTGAAGTGTAGAAGACTCGGATCTTCCCGTCTCTTGGCAAAGTACGAATCTCCTTCTTGTGCGCTTCTTCGTTTATCTGAAGAAAAGGGACGAATCCCGACAGTCTTCCTCTTTTGGCTGATTTTCCTTTGATATCTAGACCCTTACCAACGCCTTCGCCAAGCATCATTCGTCGGATGGCATCAAGGCTCGTTGGTCGCCACACCGTGAAGACAGAGGCCCTGTAAAAAGCACGAAGCAAAGGACTAACCATGACTGGGTTGAAGTTCGGATCGTCCACATTCTTTGCTCCCTCTTGAGCTACATCATTGAAAAAGTTTAGGATTTGATATCGTGGGTCGGAACGCCGGAACTGTCGGCACCATTCCTTGATTCGCTCACCCTTGGCGAATTGTACCATTTCTTCTCCAAGCTCTTCCGAGATACCGAACAGCACCGACATACCAGAAACATTTGAACTCTCATCCACCAGACTAGAGTGAGGAAAATAATGCGATCTTCTTCTCTGGTAATCGTGCGTTCTCTCCTCGGGAAGATTGGAATAACTATCAGTGAAAAGAGTAGCGAAAGACGCTTGTCAGAGTCATCCGGCGGTGCCAGTTCTGGCATAAAGAAGGACAAGGATACTATACTTGACAACAAGCCAGATGTCGTTCGCACCTTCCCTCTCCTAGGTTTCCATGTCCGTAGTATGTATCCATTTCGCTTTCTGCTGGTCTCGAACTCTTTCTGTCTAATGGATTCTTCGATCAAACATAAATCCACAAAAAATATGCTGCACCTAATTCACAGAAAGTGATACAACGTTAAAGATGATTTCAAAATTTAATGAAGTGGCTGCTGGGTCAGTCTGGTGATGAATTTTGACGACGGAGGCAAAAGTGGCCTGATGCTGGTCATATTCATAGTCCTACTCCAAGAGAGCCATCCTAATCTGGAATTCAGTCCCGAAGGTGATGGTAGATGCTGGCATAATTTCGCCAAGTCTCTCAGCAGTGCGATTTTGAGGATTAACGACGTAGGCAGCGCACGCTAGTGCATTTGGGTGGATCCGCAAAACCCGGATTTAGACCCATCGCCGTCGTGCGAGCGAGCGCATGCAGAGTATGGTTGAAATGTCTGTGTTCTTGCTAGGTGACGTCAGTGATGAGCAACCCTTACTCCTAACCCAATTTTGTTTCTCGGTGGCGCATCATTTCAGCAACGTTGCTAGTCTTGCTCATCATATCTCCTCGTGCTGCTTAAAATGGCCCGCCTATTGCTCTCATCAATGCTCATTTTGACAGCTTCTCGCTTTTCGGGTGCCTTTGTCCCTGCTGCCAGAAGCTTCAGCCGCAAAATTTCTGCCATTGGAGCCAGTGACAGTGATTTTGACGATTTCTCTGCCAAGGTAGCCTTCATGTTCCCAGGACAAGGGGCTCAATTTGTCGGTATGTGCGACGAGGTATGCAAAAACGTTCCCGCTGCTAAAGCTCTGTTCGATGAAGCTTCCGAAATCCTGGGATATGATCTCTTGGAAGTCTGCACAGAGGGCCCCAAGGAGAAGCTGGACTCCACTGTCATCTCGCAACCCGCCATCTTCGTCGCAAGTATGGCTGCTGTAGAGAAGCTGAAGCAAGAGAAAGGACAAAATGCCCTAGATGAGGCAACGTGTGCTATGGGTCTAAGCTTGGGAGAGTACTCCGCCCTTTGCTTCTCGGATGCCCTTTCTTTTTCCGACGGAGTGAAAATCACCAAGGCACGTGGGGAAGCCATGCAAGCTGCTTCTGATGCCGTTGATTCTGGTATGGTTTCTGTCATAGGCCTAGCGAGTGATAAGGTCCAGGAAATATGCGAAGCTGCCAGTGATAGGAGTGGAGAAAAAATCCAAATTGCAAACTACTTATGCAAGGGCAATTATGCTGTCAGTGGTGCCGCCAAAGCTTGTGACGTTGTTGCTGAAATCGCCAAGCCCGAGTTTAAGGCACGAATGACAGTGAAACTCGCCGTCGCTGGAGCATTCCACACTGGTAAGTACAAGGTGCTTGGTGAGCGAGTTGCTTTCAAATGGTTTCCTCATCTTCGAGTTTCAAGACTTCATGGCTCCTGCAGTCGCCGCCTTGGAAGAAGTCCTATCTGATGTCAACATTAAGAAACCCCGTATCCCTGTCATTAGCAACGTGGATGCCAAACCACATTCAGACCCTGATACGATTAAGAAACTGTTGGCAACTCAAGTCACGTCCCCTGTTCTGTGGGAAAACACCATGGATTTGATCCTTTCCAAAGACTTTGAAAGAGCATGCGAGCTTGGACCTGGAAAGGTCACATCTGGAATCCTTAAGCGATTCTCGAAAACCGCCGAGTGCTCCAATGTCGAAGTTTAGATGTACAGAGTACAAGAATAATAGTACAGAGCTACTGTCTTAATCGGTTTGTCTGGTAGTTTCTTTGGTAGTTTCTTTCCAGGTCAGTCATGACCGTGTTTCAGGATAGGTCCAAGTTCCTGACGTGACTGTGCAAAGTACGGATGTTGCAACGACAGCAGTGTAGGTGTTGCGATTTATCGGACCCAGGGTGTGTTGGAACTTGGGAAATATGGCCTCGGAGAGCCCGTCTGGGGGCGAAGGAAAGTGGCGTCAAAAAAGCCCTTGCGGGGGCTGGTGGGAGCCCCATAACTTGTTTTGATTTTCTGGCATCATTCAAGTGCGATTTCCTTTTCACAATGTCCCACTACTATCACCCGCCCTCACACTCATATTTTGATCACTGATTGCGGCATATTGTTGGATGTAAAGGAGGGGGGCTTGGTGCGACGCGCGCAATCGATGGATGGTCTGCAGGCGCGGACATACCCACGTTTTCTGTTCCAATGAATCCGGTTGGTGGACGGACAACACATTCATATCATCGGCTGGAACTTGCACAACACCACGAAACCTCCGATGACAGAATCTGCCTCTCTGTCCATCAAACCCCATCTTTAGATATTGTGACACGACCCCAGCGTTACGTTGAACCCTTTCACAAAGATTCGTTAAGATGTCAGTCGTTGGTAACAATCGTGTTGGTATTCCAATCGTTGTTCTTCACGATGCAGAGGGCGCTGTCATTGAAGTTGAGACAAAAAAGGGTGAACTTATTCGGGGGCTTCTCTTCGAAGCAGAAGATCAGATGAATTTGTACATTAAGAATGCAGTTATCCGAGATGAAAATGGCGTGAAACGCAAAATAAATCAAGTGTATGTCAGAGGACCAGAGATTGTTTTTATTGTGTTGCCAGACATGCTAAAGCATGCTCCTATGTTCAATCGGTGAGTATCTGTTCACGAACAGCCTCGAGGACGGAGTTTTCTACAAAACTCAGACTTCAAATGTGTATCTTTATGCTGTGATCGTTTGTCTCACCATTTCTGATATTCGTCGATTCCTATTCTATTCGTTCATTGAAGGATTAAACATTGGCGCAAACATGGTGGAGCACCCCCAGAAGGAGTGGGGCAAGCAGTTGGGCAAGCAGCTGCAATTCTGAGAAAAGCAAATGAACGGCGGAGAGGCGGCTTTGGGGGCAGGTTTGGAGGTCGCGGTGGCGGTGGTGGCCGAGGAGGTGGATTTGGTAGAGGTGGTGGGCGTGGCGGTGGCATGGGCGGTCCTCCAGCTGGACAATATGGTCCAAGATGATTCTCCAAAGTATGAAATCTCTTTCTTCCTTGCAGATGTTGATATTCTCTTATTAGCACGCAATTCTGCAGCTGCAGTAATGAATCGGACTACAAATAGTTCGGGTAGGTAATGGTATGTATAATGAGCACCCTAGTCTTCGAATCGTTTGATGATTCAATTCGGGCCCAGCATGGACAGTCTATATCGATGTGGTAGCTCACCTTGAAGACAATGGATCAACTGTAAGTTGCTAATTTTAGTTCCATTGGTAAAGGTGGTTCAGGGGAAGCGAGCAATATGACCAGGTATTGAACGAAGCCACTTGTCACCCGGAAAGCTATTTCTTGTCCTTTACGTCCACGGAAAGCATACTGTGGGACATACCGCACGTGCCATAGCTAAGCAGGAGTGTCGTTACGACACGTGCGACATGTCCCTTTTCAAGCGCGCGCTGCCGGGGGGGTTGTCAAGATGTTAAAGTTTGGTTTGCACAGACGTACATTGTGAACGCAGAAACTAGTACTTCAATTAGACATGAGAATTTATGATGCGTGGTGATTTTTGTTCGTTTTCTGTTGCGACCTTTCAAGGGGCTAGTGCAGATGACATTCCATTTATCGATAACCAGAGAGCTTCGGAATCTCTGATCTTCTAAATAGAGCTCTTGTTATGAACAGCATGGGCGGCACTTGTTCCCGACACCGCTCTTCTTGGAGACGAGATTCACAGCAGAACAATCGTGACGTGAGTATGAAATTCGTTCCGCTGAACTCACTTTCAAGCTTTGGTTCTCATGATAGTTTTCATGTCTTCATGTTAGAACCGTCAAGGTAGTGGTGGATGCGGTGGAAACAGCGGCCGCTGCTTTTCTAGGCATTCCATCGGAGCAGCGATGCCGGATGATTCCATTTCAAATTTGTATCTTCCCTCTGACAACTACATCAACGAGGATGATGGCACACGCTCACCAAAGACTCTCGCTGCGCTCTCCACCAACGCCTTGTGCAGAGCACTCCCCTACCTGGACGGAGAGCTTCCCCCAGGCCTCCCTCAGGATGTTGTCGACGAAATTGTCAGGTCCCTCGTCAAGCAAAACGCACTAAATGCGACGACACTCAAAGTTCTTCGGAATTGCGAGATATCTTCTCTCAACCTTGCTGGGTGTAGAGGAGTCACTGATTCATGGCTTGAGCCGTTTGTATCTACTTGTGGTCCTAACACAATGGATTGTACTGGTGATAGGCATGATGCTTGCGTTGAGCAGATGGATGTAGACGACCTTGAAAGTGACAAGTCATCGGACGTTTTCTACAGCGCCGCTAGTGACGATACTGGAAGCCACACCTGTGGTGACGGATCATCAGAATCAACATCTTCGTATCAGTCGGCATCCTCAGTCCCATGGAAACGTAGCAAGACGGACCAGTTGAGGTCTGAAGATGTGGAATTGCCTTCCCATGACAGCCTTAAGAGAGATTTCCTTGCTGTCAATGCGGCAACTAGTATCATGACATTGCTGGATCTAAGGGGATCATATCGGCTAACGGATAGAGGATTAAGGCACCTTTCCGATTTAAGCAGCCTCGAAGTGGCTAGGCTTGACAATTGCCACTCGCTGGTTGGTCGGGGATTGTTGGCATTTTCACTTTCCCATCGGTTGCATACTTTGTCTCTAGCAAATTGCCGTCGGTTGACGGACGAAGCAATCATCAATATTTCCCATTTGAATTCCTTACAAGCTTTGTCTCTTGATGGATGTCGATGCTTAACCGATAGGTCACTTGCTGCGCTCTCTGGACTCTATCTCTTAAAGAAGCTTGATCTTTCCCAGTGCGATCTTATCACAGATGCAGGACTGAAATTTTTACAAGACTTGAAAGAAATTGAAGAGCTTAGTCTTGGCTGGTGTCGAAAGATTTCTAGCAATGGCCTGGGAGTTTTAACGAATCAGCCGGGACGATCATCGTCTTTGAGAATCCTAAGCTTGGCACGTTGCATGATCACAAATACTGGGGTTGATTTCTTGAGAAGGCTTCAAAATCTAGAAGAACTGGATCTGAATGGGTGTACTGACATCAGTAGCTCTGCTTTGGGTAAAGCTTTACAGTATTTGACCAAACTTACAACTCTCGATGTTTCCTACTGCCCAGGGATTCTGTGAGTACAATGTTCTGTTCCTGATACTCTCTTAGCGAGGATTCCTCTGACACTTCAACTTTCAACCTCAATTTAGACGCACCTCATGGCAGGGTAGAATTAACTCTTTGAAATCACTGATGGTATGCTATGCTGGCGTGCGGGACAACCAGATGTCTCATTTCTCTGAATTGCCAGCTCTGGAGGAGCTGAATCTAGACTCCTGCTTAGTCAGCGATTGGACCATTGCCCATTTTGCTGAAAATAACGTGGCTCCCAATTTAGTTTCCTTGGATATGGCGGATACTGACCTATCCGATCTGGGCATGGTTCATTTGGCCAAATTCAAGAAGTTGAAGCGACTGTCACTCTTCTACTGCAACATTTCCAATTCGGGACTTCGTCATCTATCACAGCTTGCATGTTTGGAAGCCCTAAATCTTGATAGTCGTGCTATTGGAGATGATGGACTATATCATCTCCGAAACCTGACACATCTCAAAGCATTGGACATTTTTTCTGGCCGTATCACAGACGCTGGTTGCTACCATATCTCGAACATCAAGTCCCTGGAGTCACTGGAACTCTGCGGAGGAGGAATCGGTGACCCCGGTTGCTCAATGTTGGCAAGTCTCGAGAACTTAACTTCGTTGAACCTGTCCCAAAATGACCGCATTACGAACCGTGGGGCGGCATCTTTGGCTGCTCTTTCGAAACTAAAGGCATTGAATTTGAGTAATACGAGAGTAAACTCGTCAGTTCTGGTTCACTTTAGCAGCCTGAGAAGCCTCCAATCACTTGCGGTGTATGGATGCAGTGGGATGACAGATTTGAATGGTATTGATAGATTGCAGAATCAGCTGCCGAGCTTGAAGTGTATTCGTCTGAATAATGGATCCGATGACAACGGTCTGGTCACGCAAGGTGAAAGTGACGTTGAATCAGAGTACAGCGATGACGACTCCACTAGTTCCGGCTCAGAACGGCCTTTGTCTTTTTATCCAAGACGTTCTTATGCCGGCTTGCCAAATATCTCGAACAGCAGCGACGATGACGACAGTGAAATGGGTGATGCAGTGCAATATTGAAGCTTTCCTCGATAAAGAGAAGTGCTTCTTGTACTATTCTGAAGAAGTCACAAATTTTGACTAGCTATATAAATCAATGTAGTAAATTCAACTCTCGACCATATATGGGTTCTAGATGCTGAAGTCATGTTCGTTAGCTAGATTGGGGACTTGGACCCTCGAGAACTCATTCTGAACTTCCACTCGTGTTGAGAAATCGGAACAAGGACGTTGATGCTGCTTCAGATGCATGAGGAACAGGAGGAGATTCGTCGGCGCTTGACCATTGTTGTTGGTGTTCCTTGTGTTTTGGTGTGATAATTGGTTGTATTATTTGTTTATAAAGTTCCGATAGATGTTTCTATTGGAATGACAATCGATGTATTATTCCAAGTCGTTTTCAGTTTCGCGCCATATCCCAGCAAGTCGTACATGTACATACGAGAACTCTACGAACTTCTTTTACGTACATCGGATACTGCAAGTCTTCAGCGGGAGCATTGCTGTGGAAACAAGAGAGCACCTTCAATCATCAAACAACCATCAGATTCGTTCCACAAATTGAACATGACGGCAGCAATAGGTGGTAGATGTAGTCAAGAGGACCGTCCCCGACGGGCCTTTGCTGCGCACACTCCGAAATGGCAACGGTTTCAAGCCAAGTTAATAGTTCCTTCCAGTCAGGCTGCACATGCAGTTTCGCAGCAGGTTACCGACATTTATCCATATCAACGCCAGTATTCCAGCGTTTACTATCAGCGGCTGCTTGCGCTGAAACCTCGCTGCTGGAAAGCGATGGAGGGCGACTCCTGCACCAAGGTCGACCGCGTTCTAGGACTGCGCGAAAACGTGCCAAGCATGATAGTGGGAACTTTAGTGAAGGAGGCTGACGATCCAAGAGAAGATCCCATTCTCCCGAATACCGAATGCCGACCCTCAGATCAATTGTATCTAGAAGATGAAAGCGGCCGCGTTGCCTTGAATCTAGACAATACCCATCAGTATTGCACCGGCATTGTTCTCGGTGTGAAAGGGGTGGTTGATGCTGCAGGGACCATGGATGTGGAGGAGATGTTTCCTCCTGCTCCTCCTCCTATTGCTTCGCTGTCGGGAGAGACCAAGCCCTCTCTCCCAGCATCTCACACACCTCACGTCCTGTTAGTGTCTTCTTTACTTTGTGGTGATCCGGATGTCTCTTCTCTGCCCCGAGAAATGCTGGCATCGTATCTGCAAGGACACTTTACATTAGATGCTGCCAAGGTCTGCCGCGTCCTCGTAGCCGGAAATGGACCTTCATCGCAAGACCCACTCCAAGGCATCAAAGAACTGGATGCATTTGGTGCCCAACTCAGTCGGCTGGGAATTCCCATTGACATCATGCCAGGAAAGGCCGACCCCACCACTGCCAACTGGCCACAGCGACCTCTCCATTCCTCCCTCATTCCCAATGCAACCACTTTTGTGTTTCGCACACCCAACCCATATGCCGCCGGTCATGGAAAACAGCTATTCGTTGGTACGGATGGTACCAATGTTGTAGACCTACAAAAACACATCCTTACGGAACGGAAGGAACCTCTCAGCGAGATGGAAGCTCTGGAAAAGACGATGGAATGGAGTCACATGTGCCCAACAGGTCCAAGCAGCGTCCCGACTGTGCCACATGTCGAACAAGATCCCATGGTTTTGGACCAACAGCCACATGTGTACTTCTGTGGGAATGCCGGCAAGTTTGCTCACAAGGTCATGGCGGATGGGACAGTCTTGTTGTGCATACCAAAATTCAGCAAAACATTCGAAGCCGTCCTACTTAATTTGGAAACTCTCAAAGTGGAACTCTTGAGATTCGAACATAAGGATTGATGAACAATTGCCAAATGCAAAGACTAATATTATACAGGCTTCGAGTGCATTATATATTACGGTGCTGAACGACGATTATTGCTCGTTTGAATTGGTCTAGCTACACTTCCCATACTTATACTGTATACCAAACGGACAGACGAAATCTAGTGACGTGGAAGGAGCGGACAGACTACAGTAGAGTACAGTACCGCATAGGCCTGGCTATTAAAATAAATGGGGGAAGGGCTGGACAGACCAAATAGTCCTCAAAAATGTGGCCAAGGTTCTGATCTCAGATCAGACGAGGCTTGCCCCTTCATCCCCTGTTCCATACCCATACTTCATTCTGTCAGACCATCCTGAAAGAATGCTATAAAAAGAGGAGAAAATTGTAATCCTCGCGTCTATCTACAGCAGATCCCATAGAACAGCCTGGAGGCTCCAGCAAAGACGCGAAACATGATCAGAGCAAGACCTCCACCACGGCTCCAGCGAATGGTTTATCACCGTTCTTTGAAATCGCGTCCAGTCAACCAAACCATGCTCGACTTTAGTCATTCTTCCTCCTGGAACAAGAAGCAAATTGAAAAAATAGAGCAGAAATTCAAAGACCCGTTGCAGAAGGTGGATTCGGACGAAGAACTCCAGCAAATGTGGAAAGAGATGGAGGGCCGAGTTACAAAGCGACGCCCTAGAACTTTGCATGATACTGGGGGCAAAACTGGAAGGGTAAATGTCAGAAAGACGGACGAGGATCTGTGGCTAAAAGAAGGCGTTTACGACGATCAGGCGGAGTCTGATGGCAAATGATGTAATGATGAATGAGCGGTTTGAGGTAAGCTCGTCGTGGTGACAAACGAGAAGTAAGGGAACAGGCGTTTCGTATATGGGTTTATGAGAGAGTTGTCTACGTAATCCCATTAAGCTTTCGCCCCAAGAGAAATTGCCTTTTATATTGCCAGGTCCGAGACAGCAAATCGCGACCTTGACAGTTACGGGGCAAACAATTTGAAATCATCTTATCTTGACAAGTTTGTGTTGCACAGGAGATTTAAAACTCATACATCCCTCGCAATTTATTTCTTATCCTCCAGTGACACAAGCTTCTAACCAATTAGCCCTCTGTGCAGTATTCGTTTTTAAAAAAATGTATTCGACCGACCTCCTCATAAATAAAAACCAACCGTGGGGATCATAGCTGCCTCATCCTTGACGCTTGTATTTTTTGTTTGCGCCATCTCCAGCCACGAAACCATCGTACTTGCTATTATCCCTCAGACCCAGTTTTTTCTTCATTTGTACTCGCTAGATGAAGTCACATACGAAGTAAATTACTGCTCAGAAGACCACTTTGAAGGATGTACAAGATGAGTCACACGACACGGTACCTTTGTGTTCCACCATCGACGAATGCGAACTGGTGGCCCTGATTGACCGGAAATGATCCACCGAAAAATAAAGAGGGACGCCAGGACAATGAAAGGCTTCCATGATCCTTTGGGTGGTGTTGGCGAAGCAGACTCGGAACTCATCAAAATAATCTGACTTGCTGTGTTTCAGTCTCTCTATACCAAGGAATGCGATGACCGCTTCAGTTATGTGTAAACGGCTTTCTCTGAGCACACCACAAGATTTTGCTGTGGTGAGAAGTATGTTGGCTTGTTAAATGAAAGGACTGGAGGTGACGTCACTAGCTGTGTTTGGAAGAAAAACTACTTCATATCTCTTCAGTGTGGCTCTTTTGCTGGCTTGTTCTCGTCATAACAGACAAGAGTAAAAGTACAAACGTCTCCATTTTTCTCTTCTACAAGTTGCTTGAATTTCTTTTAGGTTTTTTGTGAGGGATTTGCCATTTCAATTCACGAACATCAGCCTTTCGCTATGAGGTCCATTTGCCACTCTGCGAACGAGCTTTCGCCGCTAATACTTCGACGCTTCCTGCCATTTCCATCGAACCGCTCAATTTTAGAGCCAGCAACGAATGAGCCTCTCCGTGATACTTTCCTTCCCACCTTCCGTGAGGTTGGTCCTTGCATGTCACCATCGGGTGCACCAGTTTTGAGCTCGTCACTATACGCCAAGTACCTTGTGGAATCATCGGTATCATTGCTGGAAATAGAAGCACCCCGAGATTGTTTTCTTCCACCGTGTCCATCAAAGTGTTCGATTTTGGAACCTGCGACGAACGAAGCCCCACGCCTTGCCCTGTCACTACGAGTCTTTTGATTGCTACCAGAATCATCTGAAAGGCTATATTTGCGGCTCCCACTGTTGGCACTGTTTGTATGTTCGCGAGAAGACTCGGTTCCGCTGGAAATCGAAGGGCGGCCCATTTGTTGCTTGCCGCCACTTCCATCGTAGCGCTCAATCTTTGACCCAGCAACAAACGATGCTCTCCTCTGCGCTTTGCCAGTTGGGTGACCCCCATTGTCAGTGGTGGATGGTCCGAAGTTGTTCATACTAACAGGAGATCCAATCTGCGGCGGTGGAAGGGAACTTTCGTTCGACATCAATTCTAGGTTCTCATTCGAATTCTCTCTACTCAATGGCCGAGGAAACGGCGCGACGAATCCTCCCCGCGGGGTAATGTTAGTTTCTTCGGACCCTACAGATGTGCTCCGTCCTCGAAAAATCATCTTTTGGTTTGAGGGCTTCCTCGCAAATCGCCCCGACGCGGTTCTAGCGAGAGCCCGTGTCACAATATCGGCAGTTTCACGACCAGAAGTAGAATTTCGAAGCGTCTTTGATTTAGGAACCCGAAGCAAAAACTGCACTCTGGCATCGGTTTGTCGAATGTCAAACACCAGATTATCGCCAGCTGCATCCTCTAGGAATACCTCCTCATCGACATTTAGTTCTTGTTCGTACTCTTTGTTGATCTCAGGAGTAATTCTCGCCAATCTCTCCGGTGGAAGCATTGGGAGAGGAGCTAGTGATTTGGAATAATCAACAAGATTCATGTCTTCGCTTGAAGCAGTTGACTTCTTGTCCTGGGGTGTCTTTCCGTCCATCTCTGAAGCTCCGGCCGGAGAGGATTGTCCAGTCTCGAGAGGTAGTTTGGCCAATGACGATGTTTCTGCATGTTGCTTCATTCGACCCTGCTTCATAGCGTGATCTGAATTCAATTTTCTATTCCTCCCTCTTGCTACCGTGGGTGACATAATTTTATGCTCCGGAACTGTCGATAAATCCTGTGATGGATACATGCGAATTGACTCTTCAAGATGAAATGACCGAGCTGATGAATTTTCCTGGGGGTCGGATCCCGTTGTCTCTGGAGCTTCTTCGTCTGGTTCCCTTCCTTCGTTTGTGATCTCTTCGGGTTGCACGAAATATAGGCGGCAGACTTCATAGAAACGGGACAGCCTTGTTGTTGTCTTGGTGCACAACGGGTTTTTGGATACTAGCACATCTTTACATTTCCACAGCAAACTTCCACGCTCCGTTTCTCCTTGAACGTCTTTTCCCCGTATAGGAGCATTCTGAAAACAAGAGAAAAATGCTCTTCCGTATCTCGACTTTGAGTATCCTTCTCTGTCTTCCGAATCTTCTTCGTGTGAGTCCTCGTCTTCGCCAGACTGAAAACCCGCTTCTATATCTAGTCTCTGCTTTGATCGTACAGGACCTTGTCTTCGGTGCAGACCATCTACCATCGTCTTCTGTTTAGAATTTTCTTCAATTTCTGATACAAGAAGGGTGCAATGGTTCAGTCACCCACATATGCAGCAGTCGCGGTGATGCCATCTTGAAATACTAGTCATCAGCGACTTGATAAGCTCCTTTATGACCTCTTGATTCTCGTTTGGTTTAGAGACGAGGAGATAAAAAAAGCGTGGTTTGTCCTTCGTACGACCACTAGATATGCCATGGATGACGACAGGTTACAACACACAGGCGGAGCAGCCAGCATGTACGAACACCACCCCAGGACAGGTGGATCACCCCAACTTCAGTGCCTAGGCCCTCTCATGGCCTCTCGACTTGGTTAGAGACTTTCACAGCGATATCGGAACCTAAGTCCTAGATTTCTATTGTTGCTATGATTCCGATTGTGCACCATCACACAAGCTGAAAGTCTTTCTATTGTTGTTATCATCATTACTCATGTTTATGATTCATTAGTGTATCATTCCACAAGCAAACTTGTTGTGTCTTCGCTAATACCAGTTGTCCCTGATGACTCTGTCCGATGTTGATCGGATTTGAGCAACTTCTCGCGGAATACCTTGTTGTCTCCATAACAGCTCAAGTGCACGATATCTTGCATCATTTAGAAAAAGAGGCCGCCCACGACGTAAGCCGGGGTCTTCTTCGCCATGTTCATCAACGTACAAACTTGCAGAGTACGCTGACTTGTTATTGTGCATCAAAAGAACCGTACATTTTTGTACTAAGAAGAAAATTCCTATGCCAGAACCATTCTTCCGGGCGTGAATGGTGCATGCACCAGAAGGTCGTTGGGCTCTGTGAAAGGGCCGCCGTGTGGAACCAGAACGCATAACTGCCCCTGTTAGTAGACAAATTGCAGTTTCTGCGTTTCCGACATCTTCTGAATCCTCCAGTGTTGCGTCATCCCTTCCCTTCACCTTGTTCACAATTCCATACAGCTCAACAAAAGACTTTGGAAGCCGAATTAAGCTAAACGTTGGTGCATCCTTTCTGTGAATCATGCCAAGGTGGCTCAAATCAGCCATTACTGCACTTGCTGCCGTGGCCTCGAACATCGACCCCTGCCTTCCAGGACCGATTGGCTGAACAGCAAGCAAACTAGGTTGATACGAAATCAAGGGGGATTGGGAAACACCTGCAAACATGTATGATGCGTCGTTTCCATCCCCATCTTCTGACCCCGAGCTACTTCTTTCGTCTGCAGAATCTTCGCCATTGCTGCCAGGAGCACGTGGGCCACCGGAAAATCCTGGTAACGCGTTCCCCATAACCTGGTTCGCGAACTCAACTAATTCTTCTGCTTCGTCCATTTCCATGTCTTCCGTCAACTCCTCGTCTGATTCACCCAAGTGATGATCTGCAGCAAAACCCATTGCGCCCCCTTCGGTATTTGCCATTGGTTCATCCTCGACCATGACATCTTCGTCGTCAGAACTTAATGCTTGCAAAGAAGATGTGACACCAGCCGCGAATTCATGTTGGTTCTTCTCTCCTGGAATGCGACTGGCCTCTCTGGAACCTTTATCATCACCAGAAGATGCACTATTTTCTGTCCCAGTTGGTACAGAAAGGCTGGGAAGGATTGAATGCCCTCTGGATCCGTGGTGACCCTCCTGGACAATCACTGCAGTTGTCCATCGATTGATAAGAGCCCACCAAGAGCTGCTTTCGTCAACGAGTAGCGATGGCATGGGACCTTGCATTCCCTTTAGAATGAACATCCCATCGTTTGTCGATAGGGTCTCAGACCCGTCCAACACTAGTTCCAATATTTTGGCTTCTGGGGATGATTCTGACAGCTGACTTCCTTTTCGCCTTTTGCGGCTGTCAATAGCAAACGCACATGATCTCATCATCAGAATGACCGAACGAGCAAATGGAAGTATAGCACGTGAAAGGCTCCCAAAGAGATTAACCGGTGGGGGCGCTCCCTTTGCTGAGAGCAAGCCAGAATTCTCGTCCAAAGAGCTCGACTTGATTCTGGCCTTCAAATGGCCAAACAATTGTGCAAGCGCTTTTCCCTGTTCTTCCATTTCCCCTGGGCTCCATCGTCCTTCTTCGTCTTCCTCGTCCACCTCCATGCTGCTAGGGGAATCAAATCCATAGGGTGTCACCATAGCTTGTATTAATCGTCCAACGATCAAGAAGCGACCGACGTTTAGAATATCCTCACTGTCTGGTAGATTTGGTGTTGTGTTCAAAAGTAGTGAAGAAAAGATGGCTCCCGCAAATGTGTTCAGGTCCCAGGCAAGAAGAGGTGTGTACAAAAAGGCACCCGCCACACCGGGACGGAAGGGTACTTGTTTTGAATTGTCCACCCCTGTGAATGGAGACATAGTTCCCCAACCAGACCGGATTTCTGGGGGTGACTTCGAGGAACCAGCTAAAATCTTGCTAACTGCCAAAGGAATTGGAGGTTCTCCAACAGCTTTGGATTCACTTCCGAGCCCTCTTACTGTCCACATGGCTGCTGCCGCTGCTCTCGCTTCGTGACGCCGTGAAAGCATCCCGTCTTGTGCGACATGGCACGGCATAGACGCCATCAATGCTGTCATTTGACTCCAAAGAACAAGTTCCGCATTACCCTTCTCTTCATTGTTCAATTGGATACAAGAGAACCATCCATGCCCACCAAGAATATCAGAAAGACATTTTCCTACGACCGATACAGCTCCCGATTCACTCATCTCACCACCACTTAGCTCCTTTGCCATTCGTACCAATAGCACCTCCAGAAGACCTGAAACACCAGTTATTGTTCGTGTCAGTTCCAAGAGCATGGGATCGCTATCCTTCGACTTGTTGTAGCCTGGCCAAGGGTCTTCAGTTTTCGAAAAACTGCCGAACGGGAGAACCTCCTCGAGTCCGCGCACGGACGCCTCAGCCGCAGCTGCGCTGTGGCCAATTGCCGCCCAAGCAATGTGCTGCTGTCTGAGAAGCCGAAGAATACTTTTCACACCAACATTTCTGCCTGATATATCCTCTTCTTCTTCCTCGTAGTCCCAGCGCTGAATCGCAGGATGCCATTTCCGGTGCTTCCTTTTCCTCGCTCCTGTTGTTCTTTCCCAAGAGACACCCATCCCTTGAAAAAGGTGTGCCCCGAAATCCGCCAGAGCCTTTTGGCCAATCTCGCTGAAGGACTCAAGGTCGGCTTTGTTCAGTGTAGTTCCGCTAATTACAAGACGGCTTATCATTTTTTCAACTTGTTGTTCACTGGAAGCTTTCATTTCAGCATCCCCTCCTTTGCTGTCAAGATCTTCGTCCCTGGCACAGCCGTCACGGGGAATAAGAATATTCGAAAGCTGCTTGCAAAGTGGACAGAGGAATTCGCCGTCATCAATGTTTGCTGCGAAGCGACCATCATATGGTTGCTCGCCAGCAGCGCGTTGGTGCAGAGAAAGGGTATGCAATTCAACGCATCGCAAATGCGCGGCATGGCCACATTGTCTAATTATGGGTCGTGTATTCCCCCATTTTGTGTTCTCGTAGCACAACGTTAGCAGAGGGCTGAGGATAACATAGCCCTGCGATGACTGGACACTCGCCCAGCCCTCTGTCACCTTTCCATTCTGTTCAGACACGTGCTTCACGAGAACACGACGAGACATTATGTCGTAGTTTTCTGATACTGTACTTTTCAAGACCGATACGATACTGCCCCTAGGAAGACAGAATACCGGCCTCGAATCCATCGCTTCTGTCTCTCGGACCTTCCGAAAGATATGATGTATGAGATTTTCTGTTCGTTTTTCAAATGGGTCTCAAAACGACATCTTAAGCGATCTTCTTACCTGACATCCCATATGGCCAACAACTCGGTATCTTTGAAACAGTGATAACGTCTCCGCACCTTCGGTAGCTTTGGACACAGCTTCGCTAGATGCTCGCATCTGAGCCACCCTCGAACGCTGCACGTGTCCAAGAAAACCCAAAGGACCATTATTCTCTCCATCAGCGTCGTCGCACCTGCAAATAATGCACAGGTCTTCTTCCTCATCGGCACTATTGGACTTGATATCTTGCTTTGGTTCCACAGGCCCCATCGACTCGACGAATGCACTTTGCTTTTTCTTCATCATTTCGAGCATACGAAGTTGTGCCGCTTTTCCTCGCTCCTTGCTTTTTGTGTCCGCATTGTCTGGTTTATCTATGGATTCGTCAGTCGCTTTGGGCCAAAGGTCCGCAAGATTAGACAGCATTCCACGGATTGCACGCAAGACTTCGGCATTGATCGTCCATATGGTACGATTGGCATCACTTCCGGCTGGAGAAATTGACGCCGGATTTTGAATTGGAATACCCGATGTGGCGCTTTTTACAGCGGCTGCGACGCTTGGTGCGCCTTCAACAAGAGAATGGACGAATCGCAACAGCCATTTCAACCCACTTGCGGCCAAAGCACGCGCCCCTCCATGGTCATCTCCTTGGTCCTGGCCACCGCCTGATCCACCACCAGCCCCATGATCTGCTCTGTGTTCGTACAATGCTATGAGTAGCCCCAATATCGATCCTCGGTTGCTGCCACTACCGGAAGATTTGAGCGGACCATCAGGAAAAGGACGAAGTGCCCAAACATCATTCAAGCTCTCTGGCACGCCTACAAGACGACCAAGATATGAGTTGATGGATAGTCCAGAAGACAACGCCTTTGCTTCTTCGTCTAGATCTGGTTGTGAACGATGCAGAGACGCGCACTCTTCGAGTGTGTGAACCTGAAGTGTCAGCAGCTGCAGAACCTCAAGAAACGATATGGAAGAAGATGCAAGAACCTCAGCGGAAAAAGGAGGGACTGTATCCGCTTCCGACGAGAACGAGGACCCCCGCCGAGAAGGAGAAGAACCAGATTGAAACCCGCGTCTACTAAACGTCAATACAGGCACATCTCCACTGCTGCTTCGCGATATCGAAACTCCAACATGGTCACTTTCACCGGAGGATGACATCCCATCTTCGTTCTCAGTGTTCGCAATAGGTTCAGCGGGTGGAAGCCAAGCCCCAGCGAACAATGCAAAAAGAAGAGAGCGTCGAATCGCAGCATCCATCTGAGACAAATGGAGCATAAGACGGCAAGGAAGGAAGCGGGGGTGGGCCTTTGGGGGAGGGCACACAATTGGAAAGCAATTCCCATCTGTAGTGCCTTTGCCTTTCTCTTTGACAAGCTTTTGCTTCCTCAAGTTCGCAACAACGTCCATGGCGTGTTGGTGCTCAGGACGACGCAAGTGGAAGAATGTTGGGTCGTACTCGTCACAGCACGAGGAGTCCAATTCGAAAGAAGCTGGTCCAGACGTCGCACGAGATCCCTGACTCTTTTGTCTTCCGACCTCTTTCAATACTCGAGCGAATACGTCTCTGAAGAGTCCACCTCCACCACTTGTACCCGCACTTCCATCACTTTCGTCCCTCCTCCCAACGGCACAAGAAGCCGCTGAGATAGCAGCGCTGTGCGACCTTGGTTCAGCGGCAAGCGCATGAATCAACTCTCTTCGAATACTCTGTCGAAGCCAGGTTTCGTCAGAGGACGAAATTGGGGGAGGTGCTGGCAGTTCGGTGACAAGAACGCATAAAGTAGCAAAAAATGACTCCGAAAGAACTACGGCATGCTCAGGGTCTTGTAGTCTAGGTGGATTCACCCAAGACCCTGTGGTGGCTCTGCGCTCGGGATCACACAGGTACCCGTCCATGCTAAAACGACTCACAAGCAAGGTAAAAACCCGACGTGCTCCAAGACCAGTACTCATTCCAGACGCCGAAAGTTGAACTAAGGTCAAATCAAGATCTCGAAACGACCTGCAAAGAGGAGCATTCGAATAATTCAGAGCCATACCTGCTGTCGAACTTCCATTTCGTGCCCACAAATGACGTTCGATTTGCGAAGCTGCTGCCAAACAACGGATTGGATGATCAGCGAGGGAATGAATGATTTTTGCAACAGCAATATTGGCAGATACTGCGCGAGCCCTAGCTCGTCGCTGCTGCGCCTCTTGGCTTGAGCAGTCTGGGCCGGCAGACCACACAACTCGGCAATTAGCAGAACGTAAGATTGGACGGATTAGTGGGACCAATGGGTGCTGCAAGGACTTTCCGCTGGTGGGATCAGAGATATCAGCCAAGTCTTTGTCAAGAATTGGGAGCTTCCACCATCCTTTGGCGTTCTTACTTCTGATGACCTCAGGAACAACTACACCACAGAAACTCCTTACTGTCTTGGCAAGCGCTCGGTGCAACGGCAGGTGGAAAGACAAAGAATCGCCGGCTAATGGTGAATGTGGGACCCGCAGCCAATCACCCATGACTCCGCCACTTGCCGGTGTATGCTTTGCGAGGCTGTCAGTGAGCAGATTTCCTTTGTGCTGCCGAAGAGCGCCCTCCACCCTGATTGCACTTTCAATCAAATCCAGCTGAGCCTCGGTCATTTTCACTGTTGTCGCACAAGAGAGGGCGATAGTGCTGATGCTGCCTTTTGTTGGCGACTGACTCTCTCCGGAGGACCCAAGCTGAGAAGCAGAGACATGAAGAGTACTTCTCTGCAATGCTTCTATTTGAGACAAATCAGAGGCACCATGGGCTCCGCCCGCTGGCATCGGGAGTCCAGTTTCTAGCATTTCTTCCCTATAAAGCCAAAGTTTCATTTCTTTCAAAATTGCAGCTATCACATTGCCCATCGCGTCGTGGATACTGAACAAATGAGATCCATCCTCGGACACCGGAGCAAGTGCTGCACTGCTGCTATTCGTCGGGCTCTCTGCTAGGGCGTCCCTCGTTCCTGCAAAATTGAGGCTCAAACCAAAAGCTTCCAACCAACGGTTTTGTTCGTACTCCACGTGTCCTCCAGAAATTTTCCTCTTTTGAGAATCCATGCCCTGAGCAAGACGCAAAAGCCGCGCCCAAACGGTCGCGAAGGTGAGGATTTCTTCTCCTCGAGAAGAGAGCGAAGCCCCTTCATACAACGGAAATTTCTCCGGTAGGAGCAACCGCATCGCAGTTCCAGGGGTCTCAATAACGTATTCTAGATCCCTGAGCAAGTGTGGTAGTCTCTTATGTCGAGTAGATCTAGAATCAAGAAATCCATCGTCTGGGGCAGCAGGAAGTGATGTCATCAGGGGGTGTTCTCCTGCCACGTAAGTGAGAGCAGGCAACAAATTCTCGTTCGTGTTTTGGCTTGCTTCGTCTTCGCTATTGTCGTCGTTTCCTGTACTGGTATTGTTGAGAATCATATGAACTTCCTTTGTGGCACCCAACAAGTTTGTGTGAATGCAGCGAACCACAGTCAACGCAATCGGCATTGTGAAGACTCCTATCGATGCGTCTCCGTCGCCTCTTTCATTCTCCTCGCTGTCAGCAAGTAGGAGCTTCTCAACAGCCGGGGCGCTTCCTAGAGCTCGCACGAGACTCCCTGCTGTGAGGATCTGGACAGTGAATCCTAGAGGGGTATCAGCCTCTGTCCCGACTCCAGCACAAAACAAGGTGCTCAAGGGACGGTAAGCGATACCGAGAGCAGCAGCGAACCTACACTTGAACCGGGCATCGGTCAAGAGGGATAGGAAAAGGGAATGCACGGCACCTCGTAGCTGTTTGGTTGGGTATGGATCAAGTAGCAGAAGCAATATGATCGGTGACATGGGTGCACGAAAAGAAGACGTTGCAAGTAAATGCCGAAACTCCATAGGATTGGGTAAAAGGGGTGGTGCATTCAAATCGTTCAGTCGGGCAGTTCCGGTTCCGCTAATGAGGTGAAGACCAGGCAATCTGTGTGGGAAAACACTTGCCGTGATTCTGTCTGCTTCCTGTTGTTTTCTGAGGTCGGTATCCACGACAAATACAGATTCTGTGAGGTTATTCTTTCCAGCAAGAGCGATAGAGTCTAACTGTCCGTTGGTCGTGGTAAGTCGGTAAAGCAACGGATGCTTCACAGTCGGCGGAGCTTGATCTGTGTAGAGGGATGGAAGAGTACCCCATAGAGCATGCGGAGATTTGTGATATCGCTCAGATGGTAGATAGTATGGGACAGTCGAGTAAAACCCAAGATCAGCCCCTTCGAGTGAAGAAACGGGGGTTAGCTTCTAATACATATTCTAATCATTCGCCACCTGGTTTCAATACTCACCTGTCATTTCCACAAACCCAGCGGGATTCAGTTGCTTGGCCATACTGTGCAATTTCTCGGCTTCCTCGCTCGTCAAATAACTCGACGCCAGGTGAGGGGGAAACGATTGAAATCGTTTCCGGCAAGCTTGTACATAATCCTCTTCCCCAGCTGCTACCCACAATGGAATGGATCTAGGCCCCCTCCAAACGGGCACGCTCGCCAAGTCTTGCGTAGCACGAACTTGCACCAGTGCATGGACGACTAGAACAGCTGCAGCAGGATGGGCTGCACTAATTTCGGCCAACCATGATGATAACGAACGGGCTCGCAACTCCATGTCCATTTGAGGTGAGCTAACGACTGCGCAGTGCAGCCCTCGAGACTTCAGTCGTCGAAATCCTTGCATTGCGGATCCGAGGGAAGAAAAAGTTTTGACCTTGACCTGTCCGTCAGCGTCTACATGGTGAGTCATTTCGTTTGCCGCTTCTCGTACAGTAACGAGGGATTGACTTTGTGCATCATCTGCAGTTGGTAAATTCCGCCGATTACGTGGTTCATGAAGGGCATCAATGACTTCATCAAATGTATGGACATCATCGTTGTGTAATCTCAAATGAAGACGGTAGCTCTGTGGAAAGGCCTTGGGGAGATCGTTTCGAAGGAATGAAGAGGGGATCACTTTGAGTTCGTCGCTGCGACTGTAATCTTCGTTGCATACAACTGCGTTCCAAATTTTGCATGCTTCGTCGGCCCATCTCATCTTCCACTGAACTGGATCCGCACCGGCACCAGAACCATCCACGGCTTGTACAAGACAATTGACCGCGGCACCAATAATCGTTCCCAAGGCAGCTGCAAACTTTGGAGGAAGGGCCGTCGGCGCATTATTAAGAATGTCAATTCCATCTTTCTGTCCTTGCTGTGCCATTCGCACGGCTTCTTCTGGATCATCGACACTGGCTTCCACCATGGTGTCGGATTGCGGTCGATGATCTGGACAGCATCCTTCAACCTTCCACGCCTCTGCATCACCGCAATCACAGCATCCACCAGGAGTCGTTCGATGAAAGTATACTTCATGACCATCGTGTGTTGAGTTTCGGAAACAATTATCGCAAATGACGCAAGTGGAATCTGTCTGACAAGTCCTGCAGTTCCAAGCAATATCACCTCTCTTAAAGACATATCCACAGGGCCTCGGACGAAAGGAAGGAGAGCCCAATTCATGTGATCCTTGCTGTGCTTCTCCTTCTTGCAAGAGTCGCTTAAGAACATTAACAGTAGTTTCGTTGACTACCTTCATGGCAGCTGGTTTCATATTGTGAATAGCTTCCTCTGATTGCAGCATCGGTTCTTCCTTGTCCAAGTACTGCAATACCATCGCATCAGCCCATGTTTTGGCACTCTCCGGAGGAATTCCCGTTACTCTGCCAAACGCCCTATCAGCCAGGATGCTTAATGACGGCAAGAAATGGCGCGTCGAAGGATCTCCACCTGAAGACAGCAAGGCATATTGATACAAACGATCGTCGGCGATTTTCGCCTTGTGAACCAACACATCAGGTGACTGACCACGGCGCGACCTAGGACTAGGACTTTGGTTCGAAACAGCCACAGGACTTTGCGAATAAGATGCCAAGTCATAAGTATGAGACTTTACTTCAGAGGTATTCACAATGCCGCCGGGGCAAAAGTTTAAGTAGGCAGGCATCGGATAAGATGGTGGACTGCCAGAGCTAGAGCCCGTGACCGCAGTAGGCGTCGGCGGTGTCGGGGACTCGGAAAAGCTCATTTCCCTTCAAAGTTAGTCAAGCGCAGATGTGAATGAGAATCAAGTCTGCTGGTGATGAAGGGAATCAGCAGAAATGGCTTCTCTTATCAATGTATCCACAGTGTTGAGATATTTGAAAGCATACAACCTTTGGTACGGCTGACGGTGTTCCTGACCTTTCTCGTCGCATCGTGTAGCCAAATCCTTGAGCACGGACTCCCAACGCACAGAATGCACAGGCCAGCGCAAGCCAGTCGCTGATGACCGTTGCGGGCAAACGTTCAAGGGGGAAGGCTTTACTACGCAAGAACTAAAAAAGCTCCAATCGATTTTAGGTGCATTGCTTGCTGCAACAAGTAGTAGTAGTCATTGCAAACCGCCGCCATTGATGTAGTTTGTCAATCCATAGAATATCACTACGAGATATTGTCATCAGTTTCCGCACAAGCATACGCCATACAGTTTATTAAATGAGAAATATTTTGTTGGGACTGCTGGTGGTGGCTGAGCTGGCACATGCAAACAGACGAGGCCAAGAGGACGATGAATCATATCAATCCAAGCCATATGAGAGTTATTCTATTTGGGAATCTGGCGAAATCCATGATAAACTTCACGAGTGGCAGGATAATTATCCAGATTTTTTTCATCTTACAACGTCGCAAGAAAAATATGGCTTACCTGCAGCGGGAGATGAGGAGGATTGTCCCTTTTATGCAAAAAAGGGTTGTCCAAATTACATTGCAACCATTCAAGACTTCATCACGCATCCTGAAGGCTCGGACTCCTCGGAACATTTACCGGAAGTTTTCTGGAGTGGGTGTCTTCATGGAAATGAGCGTGTGGGACCAACCTCGGTGATGCATGCTACTTTTCTATTGCTACAGGCAGCATCCTGCGAAGCAACCCCACGGAACAACCAAGAAATTGCCTTGGCCAAAAGGTGCCGGAAAGAGTTGAAGGAAAAGGGAATCGACGACTATCAACGGAAATGGCTTGCTCGCCTTCTTAGCACGAGGAGGATTGTTATGACTTCGACTAGTAAGTTTCTCTCCTCGCACTCGCAGATGATGATAGGGGAGTTCTTACCATCTCTACTATTCTTCAGCAAATGCTCTAGGGTACTATCGCAACGAAAGGACAGAAGAAGGAATCGACCCAAATCGGGACTTTCCATATGATGTAAAAGACCCGAAAGACTGCATGCAAACAATTGCTGGACGAACAATCAATGAGATCTACAAAGAACACTTGTTTCAACTGGCACTCACTTTTCACGCAGGCACTGAAGTCGTCGGGTATGAATGGGGAGCACCGACTTGGTTGGAGAAGCTGAGTCCCGACAATGCCGCCCAGGCTTCTATAGGAGCAGCCTATAGTCGCTATGGGGGGGGCTGGTCATCTTCCAAACCATATGAATATGGAACGATGAATGATTTAGGTATTTCAACCTTGTTGGGCACTGATAGCTTCGTTTCATCTCATCTCATCGCCCTGATTCTCTAATTTCCAACAGTCTATGAGGTTCGAGGTGGTATGGAGGATTGGTCATATGCAGGATCCTGGGACCCCGATCGTGTTGTGCGTTGTGAACCAAGTACATTCGGGGGATACGGAAAGGAGAAAACAGTCTACAACAATTCGACTCTCCGCATATTTAACATGCTGATCGAGACAAGCAATACTAAAGAACCGCATTCACACCTTGGGAATTCACAGGATGTTTTGAATCGTGACACCAAGGGAAATGGCCATATTTCGAGAAATATTCGGCTAGCCTTGCTCGCTGCTGAGCTTGTTGAACCCTATGTATCCGTCTTTGCAGTCAACCAGCTCAAACTATCTGATGATATCGTGCCGATGTCTCATCCTAAGGGAAGCAATTGTAGGGGTGATAAATCAGTGAAGATAGCAAAAAATGTAAAAGAGGTTGTGATTGAATGGACGGTGGGAGGCGCGATGACAATCGACAACACAGAGCTTTGGTATGCAAAATGGGATGATATCAAAAGTGACCACATCAATTGCCTGAAACAGCCTAATGGCACGGAGGGCTTTGAGAAAGGCACCGTCACTGAAGCCACAAGCGGTACTGGTTTCTTTTCTGAAGCAGGGGCTTATCCTTCTCGCAAACCAGGTCAGCCTTATGGACCTATTTTCACTGGAGTACTGAACATTCCCGAAGGTGCAAGAGCTTTAGATGAATTTGTTGTCATTGTATCTGCCCGGGTTGATTCAGATTGGAAGAATTTTCCCAAGAAAGAATTTGATCCGAAAATACCACCGCAAAGCCACATCGTGAACGCTCGAACTGACCCGGAATGGCACCACGAGAGTGCAGGAAAGTATGTCCAAGGTAGATTGTCATGGTTCTCCAAGCCTCTGACTATTGTTATTGGAGATTTCGAAGATGGAATTGAAAATGAATCTGGTCAGTTGGTTGACACCATCGAGAGTCCAAGATTTGGAGCCGATACGAGTGGTCCAACGGAAAAAGAGTTGATTGCTGGGCTTCTGTGTCTTGCTCTTGCTCTCTGCTATTTATCACAAAGAAGAAATAGCAACAAGGGTTATATTCTCGCGGAAGAAGACGACGACTTCGTCTTCGACGCGAAACCATATTCTGACAAGGATGCGGAAGTCGAACTGCAGTCAATTCCGTAGTTCGTTTCTTCCTTCCCTGACAGGCTGGCAGCAACGAGGGGATATAATAAGTTGTCCAATACCCCATGTACGGTATGTGATACATGGTCTACATAGTGAAATCTATCTTTTCTCCAAGCCTATTTGCATTAACGACACTACACTTCAATAGATTCCTCTCCTGGCACGTCAACAGCCTTGGCCAATCTTCGATTGATGTCTGCTAATTGTTTTCTTATTTCTTCTGGAAGAGTATCGGCCGTGTCAGCACGATACGCTGCTCGTCGTAGTAATCCTGCGCTCAACCTTCTCACAAGGGCAGCCACTCCAGGAATTTGTCCCAGGATTAAGTTCCGGGTTTCTTCGTCAGCCAACAAGTTTCGAATAGTCACAGGATCTAGAGATGAGCCAGGTGATGATATCCGTTGACTCGTATCTTGTTCTGAAGAAATTCGCGCCGAAAGAACAGCTCTGAGCTCACTTGCAGTAGTCAAAATTTGTTGGTCTTCTTCACTATAGCTCAGCAAGGATTCCAGTAGCTCTGGAAATTGAGCAGGACGGTCTACGAGGGCTTCCTTGACTGCCTTCGGCAGTAATCCAGCTAAAGGGCTTTGGTCGAGCAACTCTTTCCGGGTTCGAAGCGCGCTGGCTGCAGCCTTGGCTATAGCACTGTCGACAAAACCTGCCTTGAGAGCAGAACGGGTGGCAGCGTCACCAAGTCTTGCTGCTTCCTCGACGAGAATATCTTGCAGTGTACTTCCTTTTTCATCCAACAGCAGCTTTGCAAATTCCAACACGGCGGCAGCTTGACCTGCACCGTCTCGATCTACATCGATTGTAGCTGCGGTATAGCTAGTAAAGCCATCCGACATTTCGATGAGTTTGCTTGGAGATAGTGCCCCACCCCTTTTGGTGTCTCCTTGGGTACCAGCTTGCACCAATTGAGACGCCGAGTGCTGATGGTTCTCCCCTTCTGACAAGCCTAACATGGCACGGAGAGCACGTTTTGCTCTTGGACTGCGATCAGTAAAAAGGCGCCTAGCCAAGTACGGATAGCACTCTTGAACGATGGCATAGTTTTCGTCAATGGACAACCCGATTCCTTCCAACGTCGAGAATGCTCGGGCGACGTACAACACGTAGGGAGGTAACTTGAACAATTCGCGATTACGTCTTGACATCTCTTCCATCACATTTGTTACTCCCTTGACATCAACTCCTTCTGACTCAAGTTGTTTCTCCATTTGTTGCATCATGTCTGCTCTGGCCGCACTGCGTAGTTCCTCATCAGACAACTCTGCACCATAGCGTTCTTTAAATTCTTCCTTCACACGTTCTTGAATCTTCTTTGGTCCACCCCCTTGACTCAATTGACGAAAAGCAAATGTAAGTCCCTCTGTGATCCCGCTTTGTTTGAGTCGACCAGCGGTTACACCATCGGGTGAAAAGCCAAGATTGATGAAATCTTGAGGAATCGAATCGTAGTCTTCAATATTGATGTGAGCAATCAATTCCAAGAGAGCATACTGTAGATTTGAAGGCACTTCAAGCGTCATGCCCCAATCCAAGATGCAGAGTCTACCATCTGTGGTCCTTAATAAGTCTGTTTGGATACATCGAAATGATTTTGAGGGAAAAAGGGTGATATTCGAAACGGTGTGATTTTTCAAAAGATACTTACTACCTGGGTGCGGATCGCAGTCTACGAGATAGTTTTTCCCCGCAAAAGGAACGTCAGCATGGAAATACAACAAATGAGCGACAGAAAACCAATGTCAGATTACGTACGTAAGACACCAGTATCCAGCAGCATTGTCAAGTATGCATTTATGGCTACGCCACACAGCCTTGGAACATCTTGAGAAGCATCCCTATCCAAACGGGTTCCGTCCACCCACTCTGTAACCAAGACCTTATCGCGGACCAACTCCTCTACAACAGGTGGAGCACACACAGCATCCAGTCCGCGTTTGCGCATTGCTTCCTCGAAATTTATAGTATTCTCCGCTTCCAATCGATAATCTGTTTCCGCAACAAATCCTCGGCCCCATTCATCGACCAAGGAAATTGCGGCTTCGATGTCTTCGGGGGACGTCTTCGCCCCGTTGACAGTATTCTGCAGAGTCGTTTGAAGAGGAGTCAGTATTCGAAGGACGTGCAGATCCAAGGCGATCTCAGCAAGAATACCAGGTCGTTGAACCTTGACGGCAACTTCTTGCCCCGTAGCTGCTAGTGTTCCTTTGTAAACTTGCCCGATACTGGCAGAAGCCACAGGTATGTCGCTGAGAGACGAAAAAACGGCGCTCAAATCGGTCACCCCAAGTTCCTTTCTAAGCACTTGTCGGGCGATGTCACTATCAAAAGGAGGGACGGCATCCTGGAGTTGTCTCAACTCAAGTGCGTAGACCTCCGGCACGAGGTCCGTTCGAATACTTAGGGCTTGGCCAAGCTTGATGAAGGTGGGTCCTAACTTTTCGCATAATCCGAGAGCCACTTTCGCTCGGTGTGGTTCATTCCTGCGAAGGGCTGTATACTCTTCATCTTTCAACAGCTTTCCCAAAATCAGCCAGTCAAATATGAGTCCAGCATTGAAAGTTCCCGTTAAAAAAGCCAATTTGAGAACACGCTTTACAACTTTCCAAGGTCGTTGTTGGTAAAAGGCAGCTGCTTTTTCAGGGCTATAAGTCGTTGTTCCCGGTTCATAAGGTGCATCATTGAAGGTTTCGGGGGTCGTGACAAACCAAAGTAGCACACTACCAACACCGAAAAGAGCAATGGCTTCCAAGTGCCACGGGGTTGCCGCTAGCTGAAAAAATTGATCATCTTGCAGATTCTGAATTGCGTTCGTAATTTTTCCTAGAGGTTGTTCAAGTGACGGAAGAGATACTGAAAAACTTTCAACTGCGCCCGAGATTTTTCCTAGAGGTTCTATAGGCGACGGAAGCGGCCCTAAAAAGCTTTCAACTGGGCTCGAGATTCTTCTTAGAGGTTCTTCAAACGACGGAAGCGACCACGACGGAAGAAACCGTGATGGAAGGGACCCTGACAATTCAGATCCTTTAGAAACAGGATTTGACATGGTGTCTTTGAAGCCTTCCAAATCATTCAAGCTCGTAGGAACCTTCGAAAGAGCCAAGTTTCCGTTATCTATCAGCCAGGTTCGAAGTGGATGTTCGATATTCATGTCATTTGGGATAATGGAAGACTCTGTCACGGTTGTTGCATCACCCGAAGATGGTGGAACGAAAGCCCTAGCTGGCGCCGCCAGTAGACTGAGAACGGCCAGCGGTGAGCATATCATCATGGTTGTTGGGGAGCAATGGTCCTTGGTATATAGTTGTTGGTGGGCTGGATGCTTTCGTTGTCGGTTCTCATCGTCGGCCGTCAGCACAACCAACACGAACTCATGACTCATGAAACCACCTCACTAGGCTACTCGTGATTCGTTTATTCTTGACTGGATGAGAGCTGATGGTGTTGCCTGCCCGATTGATTGGTTCGACTTTCCTTACTTATTTTCGTCGCATTTGACAGAAATCGGATGGTCCCACAAAGTAATAGTTAGGAAGCCTGCGAATAATTTGGTAACGTAGAAAAGATCGCAACATATCGTGGATATTCATACATGAAAAGATGTTCTTTACGCCAGTCGACGTTCCCGTTAGAAGATTTGCGAATTTGGTACACGCAAAAAAAGGGAGGTAGTTTGGCAATCCATGATATCGAGGCACTGAATGCTCCTTGAAGAATCGTTGAAGGGACCGAGGAGCTTTGATTTGAAAGTACTCTATCCTTGTAATAAGAACATGGGAGTTTCGAGAAGTAATGGTCGGCCTCGTGCTGCTTCGTTCTCGCTTCTTGTTTCCAGCCTGTTTCAGTTGTCAACCGTTGTAGCGAAAACCACAGAAGCCTCGAACTGGACGCCATCATTGGTAAAAGAAACATTAGAAAGCTGGGGTCAAGATTATCCCCAACTACTACGCACCACTTCAGCCCAAGAAGCATATGGAATACCGCGAGCGGGAGGAGCTGACGATTGTCCAGATGAAGATGACGATGGTTGCAGTCAGGTGTTCTTCACAATTCAAGACTTTGTCACCCACCCAGACGGGTCAGAGTCATCTTCTTATTTGCCAGAAGTATTTTGGAGTGGAACTCTACACGGCGACGAAGTACTTGGTCCATCTGTGGTTATGGAAGCAGCTTCAATCCTATTGGAGTCTGCCGCATGTGAAGCAAAACCTGGTCCACAGCCAGATCTTCAAGAGTTAGGAGATGCCAAGGCTTGTAGAGTATCCTTGGAGAAAAGAGGTGTTGATGCTTTTAGAAGACGATGGCTTGCTAGGCTGGTTTCAACCCGAAGAATCATAGTAGTCCCCAGTGCGAACAGCCTAGGATATTTTGCGAAGACACACGAGGAAGGACAAGTAGATCCTGCACGAGATTTTGCTTACGACAAAGAAATTGAGCCAACGCTGTGCATGCAGACCACAGCAGCAAGGGCCATCAACGAGATTTTTCGCGATCATATGTTCCAAATGGCTATTTCGTTCCATAGTGGCATCGGAGCGGTTGGATTTCCGTGGAGAACTGGCGCTGAGTCGTCACCTGACAAACTAATCCAGCTACAGGTCGCACAAGCATACAGTCGGACCGTTTCAGGCACATTTATTTATGAAGAATCCCGAGATCCGAATACGCTATTTGAATCGAGCACGTCCTTGTATACTTCTGCAAAAGGTGAAGGCCCAGACGAATTTAGGAGGCACAAGGGATCTTTTGAAGATTGGGCGTATGGAGCCTCATGGGATACTTTTGTGAGCACTTGCTCGCCGGTAGCATTTGGTGGATATCCAACAGAGAAGACTGAGTATAACAATTCAACAAACCGTGCTTTGTCCATGTTTGCTTTCATCGACGATGGCGACCACAATGAAACCAGAAATGATGCTTCCATCAAAGACAATGTTCGCCTAGCACTTGCTTCTGTTGATCTTGTGCAACCGTATGTCAATATTCTTGGTGTAAATAGCTTTGCTCTGTCAGATGACATTGTGCCATTGACTGATGGGGCAGAAAAATCATGCTTTCAAAGCAAGTCAGTGATAACCTCATCCAGAGCTACGAGTCTTACAGTGGAGTGGACAGTCGGAGGGGCACTTAACATTGATTATACTCAGCTCTACTACGCAAAAAATCTTGACATTGATGCCGAAACTACAATGCACTGTCTCTTGCAGCCAGACGAGCTTGATATGAGAAAATTTGATAAAGCTTCATCTCTTCGCAAGCCAAAAGGAAGTGGCTTTTATTCGCCTGGAGGTCCAAATCCACATCCCAGCGACTCATCCGCAATCCTTGGGCCAGTTTTCAACGCCGAAGTTGATCTTGAAGGCTTCAGTCCAGGTGATCGCATTATTGTGATAGCTATAGCACAAGTTGATCAAGAATGGAATCCCCAACCGACACCCAGAAATGCTTCGTCGACAAATCCCGAGAGTCATCTTGCCAACGCTAGGACAAATCCTGCCTGGGAACATGAGAACGCAGGGAAACGAATTAAGGGCAGATTAAACTGGTTTTCGGTGCCATTGACTATCATCTTACAGGATTTCGACGTCAATCTCGGTACACTTGAAGTGTATGATCGGTTCGACCAAGATAAAGCGGTCCACGAGCAGCAAAATAAAGATGATGGGCTAGCCTTGACCTCGGATGTCAACAATTTTGTTGCGGTGAAAGTCATTTGGCAGGCTGTTGTAGCCCTTGTCAGCATTTTTGCGATTTTAGTTGTAATGATGCACCAGGTGAAGCGAAGATCAATGATCGACCAAATTCAAAGTGTATTGGATGCAGAGAGAGAGAACGAACAGGTCCATATTCATTCATTTTCGGACGATCCTGTTGTTGAAGAAGACATTATCGATTTCGACAGTGAAGGAATTTACAGAAGGAGCCCCAACCCTCTACGATCCAGTACGAGAAGAAATAAATGTATTGACTTTGACGGTGCCGTTTCCAACAGGAGTGATCACAATCCCGAGAGCTCTGCTCCCCAAACAAAATTTGAGACAATTCGTATTATATAAGGATCTTAAGGGAGAGGGAGTGTACAGCTCCATTCCATCTTGGTGAAATGAACTTGGAAAACTACATCTACCGTCTTAACTTTTTGGTTGTATTTCCCTTTCTGCATGAGGCAGTCCCAGATCTGCTCTTGGCTTTGGCCTTCCCCAAAACTTTCTGGGCAACTTTCAGGTTTGATGATCCCCCCATACCTCTCATGTCGGAAGCACCATTCTTTCCTTTCTTCATCGTGTGCCGACCCTGTTTCTTCCTACTGGGCATGTTTCCTTTCAGCTCGTCCAAATACTTAGAGACATCCCCGGCACTCTTCTGTTCCTTGTCCACTGATTTCATAGAACGACCGATATCTCTCAAATCTTCCTCGTCCGTCAACTCATCCAGGGATACAAACGATGTAGTTACAGTTACCCTTCCTCCCCACTTCAACTCGATTTGCTCATCACCGTATTGTTTCTCGCTGATTGCAGCAGCTTTGTTCTCATCTTCGCTATCCTTCTTCGTTTCTCTCTTATTGACATCTGTATCGTTGTCACGTTGCGGGTCATCTTTCAGCACGCCGGCATTGTTCAAATGCTCTTCCAACAGTACCTCCTTTTGCTTTTCAGCCTCTTCCACTCTCTCTAGCTCATTTTTTCTTTCTTGCTTCCGTTGTTCAATCTTCGCTTTTCTATCCTTGACTTTTTGCATCGCCAGCCCATAGGCACGACGCTGTCGTTTTCGCTCCGCAAACCCTCGCAAGTGCGCTTTTCTCGCTTCAGGGTCAAAAACCACTTCAAGTTTCCGTCCTTTCCGTTTCTTAGCAGGTTGTGACATATTGGAAGCTTCAATTGGAAATGACGACACGAGGTACTAGAATTGATGGCTGCCCTTGTGAAAGTGAATTGTTGGGTTACTGTGGTGAGGGCAACGTTGGGCGGACAGACTCCATCTTTCCGCTACTGTACCAGAGGGACATGTCGCACGACGTCGTAGCGACACTACTATTTAGCTACTACACGTGCCGCTGGCGGCTGAAATGAATTCGCTTCTTGTCAGCTGAGGACTCGCTCGACCACTTCATGACACTGATAGCGAATTGCTTAGTCTACAACAGGTTGAAAGATTCATTCATCCTAACTTCATATTGCTATTCCTTTAAGGTTGACCCAGTTGTTCAAATGTGTGCATGCATGCCGTGCAGGGTCGCCCATGGCAGGGTAGAAGATTCCCTTTATTCCTTCATTTGGGTAATCGTAATCACTCCAGCTGATTAAATGAGTTGAAATCTCTGACTTCGTTGACAATTTCTAGTGCCTTGCCCAACAAATCCTGCATTTCAGTGCAAGTTTGTCGTCTCTGCGCTACGTCTTCCGCTTCCTTCATCAATGTGTCGATCTCTGCTTCTCTATAAAGCTCAGAAACCAGTTCATTTTGCATGGCATCCTTGACATGATTAACCAAGAAATACATGATTGTCTTGGGGACCATGTCAATAAAATTCTTTCGGACAACCTTGAAGTAAGATTCAATCAACGACTTAATGACTTGCATTTCGGTCAGCTCCCGATCTGTGGGCGGAACATCGGTTTGCTTCATTGTATCGGGAACTTGAGGAAGATGAACAACTGCTGGGGGGCCACCTTGGACACGAGATCTGTCCGGAGGCGGAGTCTTTCCACCACGAAAGATAAAATTCATGATACCATTATTTTCACCATATGGAGTCTCTTGACCATCTTCATCGTCGGCATTATAATAATTGCTAGATGTTGACTGAGGCGTAGTTGCAATTTCCATTGGCCGCCTTGGTTCTTCATGACCCTCTCTATTCATCAAGTTGGCAACTGCTCTGGATCCACCAATAAAGTCAGGGTGGCTTGTATTAATGTACTAGAGAGAGAGGTTCATTGAGCAATCGTTGAGAAACAAGTAACCCAACGAGTAATGCGACTGAGCCAAAGTACTTACTGCCAATTCAATCTTCACCAGATTGGTGACCATCATTTGAGTTGGGGACATGCACCTTTTCAGCAAAGTCGAAACGACGTCTACAATACGGTCCTTCAAGACAGGAAATCTGGTCAGTTCCTTGGGTTCGGACTGGGCTGCAATTCTCTGTAATTCTTCGTAGACAAGATCCACGCACTGACATCCAGGTTGCTCTAATCTTGCTATTTGCCTTCGAACAAGAATATCGAAGGAAATCTCTGGGACAAAGAGCGCCCTTCGAGTACCATTGGCATTAGTGATGGTTGTACGAATCTCATCATCCGTAAGGCCATCGAATGCCCCCACCGTCATCAGCGACGTTGCAAAGATCTCAGTAAAAATGTAGTTGACCCGAGCACCACCGAAGAGCTCGATAAGTGCCAGATTCTTAGAATTCCCATTGTTCAGTTCACCACCTTTACCATCAATAATAGACGCAAAGTTGGTGGCAAACTTGGAAAGCAACCCGAGCAAAGTACCACCAAGAGATGATCGAGATTGTAGGTTTGGTGATCCAAGAGCTTCCATTTCTTGCTGCACATCGCCCATCATGGATGTAATTCGATTTTTCACTTCCGGAAGACACTCACGGATGTGATGCATAAGGATTGTATTGAGAGCCTTGGCAAGCGTTGAGGTTCCGCACTTGGGCTTCAGGGTTCTTTGAGAGTAGATCGGGTGCGTGCGGAAAAACTCTTCTTCTTTCTTGAGTCCTTCACGAATACTGAGATCCGCGTTGATGTCCTTTTGTCCTCGATTGACAACACCAATATAGCCTCGCTTGAGAGGGATGAGCTGATTATTCAGAACTTCAGACGCATCTGTTCCTGGATCCATCAAGTCCAACTTTGTAAGAACACCAATTGTTCGGTTACCATATGGGTCCGCAGCCTTAGCGAGCTGCAAGGCATCGCTATTTGCGACATCTGTGTTTGCTGCAGTGACAGCCAGAATTATAGCGTTAGGATTCGAAATGAAGTGCAACAACATCTCGTGAATCTGCTCTTCAATGTTATCTGGTTGATCTCCTACAGGAACTTTTGTCATTCCCGGCAAATCGACAAGGGTAAGAGCCAAGACTCGAGGAGAAAAGATCTTGAGTTGAATGGGATTCTTGCTAATTCCCTTATTACTTCCAGTCAATCGATCCGTTTCGCGAACGATTTCCTTTCGAATCTCCCCAAAGTTATGGAATTTCTGTCCAGGCAAGTGCAGAAACTCTCCCCATTCCGCTTCAGAGTCTCCAACAATGTTCTCAAAGCTGTCCTCAGAATCTTCGGATAATCCCATACTGCGAGTGTTATACAACTGCAAAACAAGGGGACGACGAGTGACAATACCAGTACCTCGAGGCAAGAAGGACCTTCCCACGATCCCTTCGAGGACACTGGATTTGCCCGACGACTGTCCTCCCACAACAACAATTTGGGGCAGGTCCAACTGCGTGTTCTGGCCGACAGCACCAAGGACATCTTGCAACTTAGAGGCTATGGGAATGAGTTGATCCATCTTTAGCTTTCTTGATTCCTAAATGAGGAACAAAGTAGAGATCAGTTGGGGTGCTGCTGTCCTGTCTGTGGAAGGATTTGCGCAGTGTAAAAATCCGAAATGTAAACATGCGATGTTGGTGAATTTTCTTTGTCTTGACATGAGAGGACGCCGTCCATTGCTGCTCAGTACAAATTGTACCACAAATTCAAATCTTGCACGTGAGATTGACAAGAATTTCAAAACTCTGTAGCGCATACGTCAACGGAAAGCATTGGGGGAGCTTATTTGAGGGAAATTTGAAAGAGATGATCGGTATCGACGAAAGAACCCCCTTTATGTATACGGTACAGTTCTGTACTGATTTCAAACGAACACCTTAACGCTCGGATCAGTATGTGTTGTACGCAGGTCGCTCTACATGCTGGATGTTGTCCATCGTCAATGGTCATTAGGCTTCCTGCAATCGTTGCGCCTCCAATTGGACAACCTGAGTCTTGTCGTCATTTTTACCCCCGCTTCCGCTATGTCTCGCTCTTACAATCACCAAAATTCTGGCAACCTCCGTCAGGATGGGAATTACACGGCTGCAGGGAAAGGGCAAATCTGTATCGACAGCAAGGAAAAGAATTTGCAATTTAAGAAGCTGAAGGCCATCAAGACGAACCAAGTCTGCTTCGATTGTCCCGCCACCAGACCTACTTGGGCTTCTGTTACATACGGTATGAATAGTTTGTTGTTCCAATATTGCTCTATTACTGGTGCGAGTTCTCTCATGTACGTTCCTTTCACCACTGTCAGGAGTGTTTCTTTGCTTGGACTGCTCAGCGACGCATCGATCCATGGGCGTCCACACAACGTTTGTGAGAAGTGTGGATCTGGATGAATGGACACAGCGTCAAATTGATGCCATGAGGCTAGGAGGCAATGCAAATTGCGGACAGTACTTTCGCTCCCACGGATTAACGGATATGCATGGAAAGATTGAAAAGAAATATACGTCCAAAGCTGCACTCAGCTACAGGGCTGAACTTGCAAAGCAAGTGGAAGCAGCTGCCATGCAACGAGGGGAGGGAATTGCCACGGACGATGCTGCTGCCGCTGGGAACCTGTTGGAGAATCTGGCGCTGCAACAGAAACAAGAATCCGATCAAGCTGCGACACAACAATTGAAATCGGCTGGCAGGTCAGAAGTGGCTCAGCCAAAGGCAATGCTCGCCTCAAAAATGACTGGGACCAAAGGAAAGCTGGTAGTCACTCCCCCGAATAGTGGAGGTCTTCCCACACTGCGAAAACCAGCCAACAGGCCGACCACTTCCGCAATGATGCTCAAGAAAAAACCAACAGGAACAAAATTACGCGTCAACAAACTTGGAGGTACGCAGGGTGGATCGAGCGATGATGCATTTGCAAGTATGGACGCGCCGGCTGCTCCAGCGCCTGCACCTGTCCCAGCACCAGCTCCTGCCAAGGTTGCCGCTCCACCACCCAGTTTACCACCGAAGCACGAACCAGAGAAATCCAACATGGAAACTGGAGTGAACAAGCTAAAGATGATGAACTCAGATTTCTTTTCGGGGCTTTAAGAAAAAAGATAAGTCAAGATGACTCAAGCTGAAAGAATAATAGCTCTTTCTTTTTGTTCCCACAAATGAATAGTACTACAGTACCTCTGGTGTAGAGTTTTGACTTTTCAAAAAAGTGAATACTCTGTACGTAAGATGATGCCAGCCGCGCGATTTGATGGCAAAATGATGCCAGCCACAACAATAACTTGATGGTACAACGATACTGTAGTACAATTTTTAAAAAATGTGTTGGGCAATTTGGTTTGACTCATTGGAATCACTGAACGTGTAACTCGCGAGCAAGCTGTGTCTTCGTGCTTCAAAGTACTTCAAATGGCGCCAAAGGTTAGCTAGGCCAATGTCAACCAATGAGAGCAGCATTGGGGGTTTCGCAGATGGTGCCACCACCAACCAGGATGACGACTGCTAGGAGCCATAATCATGGAGATGGTGCGGACGGCACCTGGTACTTGGTGCGATCCACCGTCGCGCCAGCCGGTCTCAGTCTTTGCTTAGCGTCAGCATAATTTCCATTGCATCCAATTCTGTCTTCCCCAGAGTAGCCCTGGTGATCTTTAGGGAACGAAAAGTACACCACTCTTTTTTATTTCTGGCGACAGTCGAACGTATACGTGTTTCTGGCTCCACCTCAACTGCAGTACTTGCCTCATTTGTGGCATCGTAGCGAACCCACACAGTAGTCTTGGGACTGGAAAAGTTCGTACAGTAGTGCCACCATAAGGCTGGCTGGAATTGTTAGAAGTTTGCAATGACAGTGTAGCGAGATGATCGATCGCTCTAGCCATCATCATTGTTACACAGAAATGTGAGATGGGACTGCTTCGAGGTATTTGCGTAGATGTGAGATGGTATTGCCTCCACCGCCTTTTACTAGGTCTTTGTGGCAGCATCACAGCTCACAGTCTGTCATCTTCCGCCTGGTTCTCGTGTATGCAGTCATGGTCGAATCGACATTGGTGTGGTGTGATAGCGACAACTGCATATATTTTATTAGACTTTTTCATGTAACATACACATTCATGTAACACACACAGGGGCTCCAAATGATCGAAGGTCGTGTCTGAATCTGTTCGTTTGAAAATCCGGGTCATCTTCCCTGGTTCGTACGTCACAACCAAGACAATCTGAAAATAGTGACTGTCACAAAATTGCCATTGACAGCCCACCATCCATGTCCGTCCCCATATTTCACAGTGTGGCGGCAATCTGTAGAAAAGAATCATGAGGTTAGGCAGTATCATATGGATTCTCCTGTCGACGACGGATGCGTTCCTCCCTTCACGACTGCGCCCAACTTCCGTTGGCACAATTGATTCTTGTCGTTTGAAGGTGTCAGAAGAACCATCCGAAGAACTCCCGAAATCATCCCGAATCGAAGGAAATCAGCTACAGCCCACTGAAAAAGACATTGAAGTTATGGATGAAATGATCACAAAACTTAGCAACGCGAAGCCATACGAGCTCCCTAATGCCGTTCGACGAGCTTTTCGCGTAATATCCAGTCCACGCTTCTTCCTGAGAATTGCCGAACGGACTGATCTTACAGACGACACAATCGAGAAAGAAAAACTCTCCAACTTCGCTGCTAACTTGGTATCAACTCTTGAAGTGGTTGTTGAAACTACGAAAGAAACTCTTGATGAACGCGCAAAGGAAGTCGAAGCGGTATTGAAAGCAGCTGCCGAGCCCGAGACCGGGGAGTTCCTGGTACCACTACTCCCTGAGCAAGTGAAAAAAATGCGAAAGACTGTAGAAGGCCTAGAACCATCTTCATTGGATGAAGGATTCTTGTCAACGGTAGATGCATGGATGAACAAGAGTCATGAAGATGGATTGGATGGCATGGTGGGTATTCTACAGAAGGTGCTTCAGATGTACAGTGGTGTTCAAATTTCGCGAGCTCGAAAGAAACTCGAAGGCGAGACTGAAGCTACACCTGCATCTGCACTATTCGAGAAACTTCTTACGATCGATACAGACTTATGGGACGTAGAAATTAGAAACGGAACCAAGGAAATGAAATGTTCGGCTTTGGTCAAGGAGATCCAAAAGACAATGGAAGGTGTAGTTCTTGGACTAGAAAATGGATCAATGGCCCAGAGGGTTCAAGCTGAATACTTGAGGGAGTTGGTAACGAGGGCAGAAGCTATCCAACAACAAGATGAAAGCTAACTTATAGTCTGAATCTAGTTATCTGAGAAATTGAAGTACAACGGCCATGGAACAATGGAAGGCCGCAACAGTTACCTGGCCCGATACCGAAACAACTACTCCCATCTGCACCTACTACTACGCCTACGAATGCAAGAACTCTACGCCCGGCAAGATAGCATTCCGCCTACGACAAACAGATGATTTTCGGCACGATGACCCCAGCTGGGCTTCCTCGCTTGTGTGTGCGTTGTTATCCGCGGGTGTGTTTTCCAGGAGGCCATCCTGATTGTTGTCCGAGAGTATCTGTAGCTGGGGTGAAGAAGGTTCTGGATGTCACTGTTGCCATCTGGGGGGCTTGTCCTTGGGCGGCGGTGTTTGTCAGGGCGATTAGGACTCTGGCAGACCGAAACCATTCGTGTTCGAGACTTCTGTGCCGATAACGGTACCATCAATACTAGATCTCTATTACTGCTAATGTTGTAATCTATCTAGTTATCTGAGAAATTGAAGTACTTCAACGAGCAGAATGTCAGCACTCTAGCCCCTACAAGGAAGAAAGCCAAAACCAATATATCTTGAACCAAGTGCCCTTCGGTGAAGCGTCCCCCAAAGAACATGTCGACGTACTCCTCGACGGTTCCAACACATGAATCGGTGATGTTGCTTTCGGTACAACCTAGATGATCAAAAAACTCGCTATTGTCGACAGCAGCGACCGGCCGTCTGTCGCCATTGAACTGAGTAATGACGAGACCTTCGTAGACATAGTGTCCAGGCGTGATCCAGTAAGTAAAGTCGAAAAGTCCAGTCATGAACTGTGGCCTTACAATCAGACCGGAGAAGAAGTTGTTCAAACCAATGAACACGCTAGCGAGGATTTGAGCAGTAGTCATAGAGCTGACCAAACACATGAATGATTGTCCAAAGTAAGAATATATGGCCAGGTTGAAGGTAAAAAAACCCTGAAACAAGAACTCTGAGAAAAGTACGTAGCAAGAACACGTTCAAAATGCTGGTGTCATACGCACCCAGAAGCCGACCCCCCTCCGTATTTGAGTAGTATCTGAATGTCCTGACACTGATAGAAAAACAAGGGAAAAAAGGAAGGAAGCGGCAATAATAAACCACTTTTCCGCAGTTCCTAAGGCCCAACCTAGGGAAATATTCTCGAGCATCCCTGCAGCTCGATGCCTGTAAAAAACATCTCGGATTTTTAGCATCACCGGCAGAACTGATGTGATTGACAGGATGCCGATGATAATAAAAGATAGGAACGTAATTGATAATCTGGCTCGCATATCAGACTCCGTGAAGACATCAGGAGTTCGATTTGTCACAAACACTGCTCCCAAGATGAATGCGATGATAATGCACACCATTAGCCTGGCTCTGTTGTATGCCGGTGACCGCCAGTAGATTGTTTGAAGGCGCTTGTTCATCAATCGCTGTCGAGTCTCGGCGCTGCATGCAAAACGAGAAGCATAGGTAACTTCTAGCGATGGGACTAAGGACTGTTTTACTTCAACGAGTTGCCGCTGCAATGCAGCGAAGAACGAGGAGTGCTCATACTCGTCTGCCGGATCCTTTGCGTTGTCTTTTGATTCAATTTCTCTCAGCATCCAATTTGCGGGATTATCTCCAATATCAATGCGGGAAGCGCCACGCTCCTCAAAATAGTTGATCATGGCATTTGATTGCTCGCCAAGTTCACCAAAGAAAACTACCCTACCACCTTTTTTCAACAGCAAAAGGTCGTCCTTGTTGATTACGACAATCACGGTTAGCGCAGAAAGGAAAACAACAGAATCAAATCGAATAAGAGTTCTTACAAATAAATCAAAGACTGCAGAGGATGGCTGGTGTATCGTTGCACAAATGGTTCGACCCTGGTCAGCAATTTTCCGTAGCAATTTGACTACTAACAGCGCACTTCTAGCATCGAGCCCGGTAGTTGGCTGAAGGAAAGGTAAGAAAACTGGCTAGAAACACGCCACTGATCGATTTTCTATTTGAGAACTCACCTCATCCAGGAACAAAATTGATGGGGAAGCAGCAAGCTCAACAGCAATTGAAAGGCGCTTCCGCTGCTCAAAAGTCAGCCCGCCTTCCTCCTCGCTTCCAACAAGTCGATCGGAGATTGTAGTCAGCTCCAGAGTCTTTAAAACGTGGTCACAAAACCTCTCCTTTTCCGCTTCTGAGTTGACCTTTCTTTCATCTAGGCGAAGCCTCGCAGAAAATAGAACTGTCTCCCTAACGGTGAGCTGTGGGGTTTGTACATCAAACTGCTCAACATATCCAGAGCAACGGCGAAATATGTTTTCGTCTTGTAAATATCCATTGAGCCGTACTTCACCTTGTATTGTACCGGATGTTTTTCTCATTGCAATTACATCCATAAGTGTTGTCTTACCGGCACCACTGGATCCCATCAGTGCGCACATATGTCCTATTTTTGAGAGAAGAAAAGCCGATTAGCTCATTTTCTATTCAGGTTGCACCAAGAAAGTTGTGCCTACTTACCAGCTTGGAAAGCGCCATTGACATTATGAAGAAGTCGGAGCTCTTCTTTCCCCTTCGAGCTTGTGACGTCGTAGCAGATGTTCTCGAATGTCAGGGTCACAGGCTTGAAAGAAATCCTGAAGGACTGAGTCTCGTCTGCGCTTTCTTCTGTGAAAACTACTTCGTCACCCGCAGCACCTGAGTTGCTGGAAACTCGTATCTTGGAAAGACAAAGCGCTGATAGCAGCAATGTCAGGCAGATGTGGCATAGCATGTAAATGACACCATACAATATCCACTCTCTCCCCATCGGATTCCCATTTCCATCCACAAAGCCAATAAATTTCAATATTTGATCGCCCTCCGCCATTGAGTAGAAAGAGCTTCTGTACTCATTGATGAGAAGAGCCCGGTATCCCCACGCCAGTGGGTTATACCAGTAAATCCAGACAAAATAGTTTGGAATCACATTTGGTGGAATAATAAATCCACAAAACAAGATGAAAAAGAGAACGAGGCAAGCCGCGATGACTTGGACGTCGGCCTTCGTCTTCGCAATTGTCGCAAATGTAAAAAGGAACTCGTTCATGAGGACACTGAAGGTGACGATCACTCCCATGAAAGTGAAATAGTATCCTGCAGTCGGAGCCAGGCCAACCATAAAGTACAATATTGTCCCGAAAGTAAAGCAATCCATTGTAGTCTGGCATGTTGTTGCTGGTTAGAGTTCACGTTGAGAATTGACAAGGCACTCAAGGCACAACAGACGACTAACCTGTGGGAGCTTGGATAGCGCTTTACCAAGAACAAATGGGTATGACGAAAAAAAATTTGCATCTGCCTGTTTGTAAAATATACCCCTCTCATCGACAAACCCTGGGGCCGTTGTCATGCCACCAAGCATAATGAACATCGTGCCTTGGAAAAGAACCCCCATAGTCGAAATTAAGTCTTCGGTCTGATAGAAAACTCCACCTACACTGATACCCATTATTGAATTCTTTATGGCATTCGCAATGAGAACCCGTTTATCACGTTTCCATGTCACAAGATTTCGTTTCAAATTTAACCACGTCGAAGTTGGAAACGAATTGGCATATCGTTTCTGATACCTCGTATCGTCGAGATACTCAACTCCTTCTTGTTCTTCTCTTGGATGGGAGCTGCCCCATTTGTATTTTAGTGGGGATTGCACATTGCTCCGTATTCTATTGCCCTGAGTGCTCACTTGAAACATGTCCGACAACTCAGTTGCGCTGTAGGGAGTCGATTTTGTTTCAGAAGGTTCAAAGACTTTCCCCGCATCCGTGGTTGCCAGAAGTTGAAGAAAGTCGGCAATGTCTAAATGATCTGGTGCTTTGTAGCCCAATAACGCAAAATATTCCTCCACTTCATCGATTGGACCTGCATAGATTAGCTTTCCCTCCGCAAGAAGCACCACCTCATCAAATAAGCTAACCGTTTCAGGACTTGGCTGTAAAAGGGAGATCACATGAGTCCTCTTCAGAGCCCTGCCAAGATGCATAAACGTCTGAATCATATCAAAAGTCGCCGAACTATCCAAGCCATTTGAAATTTCATCGCCACACACAACCGGCGGTCCACTCAAGGTCATTTCGCCAACTGTAACCCTCCGTCGTTGACCACCACTTACGCCACGAATAGTATCATCGCCAACAAAGGTGTCTTTTACGTGTTCCAGTCCTAGGTACCTTTCCGTTGTACCAACAAGAAGACGCTCTTTGTCGGCGATAAAAGCTTGTTCCATTGCCTGTTTGCTTTTTTTCATGGAAGAGTCAAGATGGGTACCACCGCGTTTGCATTGAAAGGCAAATTCAAATGTTTCGTCCACGGTTAATCTAGGTGCATGCCGGTCAAGTTGATCCACAAAGGCAATAGCATTTTCAATGTGGAAATTTCTCTTGTCTTTCAATCGCTTTCCATTATAGCTAACACTGCCAGATGTTTCTTCTCCGTGGCGAACCGACAGTCGGCCTGCAATCCCTTTTAACAGGCTGCTCTTCCCACTTCCTGGAGGACCCAGGACTAAATACATCCTTCCTGGTTTGAGGACTAGTGACATGTTGTCTAAAATCATTTTCCTTCTGGACCGCTGTTCTGCGTCAGAGTCTTCTCGCTGCTGATCGAAATATTTAAGCATTCGGTAGATGAGGCCAGTGTTGTAAACAGTATGAATCTTGTTGGATTCGGTAGTAATGGGAGCGGAATAGGAAAATCCATCAATTCGAATTTCAACAGGCATGTCTTGATGGAACATGCTATATGGCTTCCATTGATTCTTGATCAAGCGAAGCGAAGCAGCTGCCTTTTCAATGTCTTCGATTTGATCCCTCGTCAGATTGAGTTCGGTTTGTTCTGTGGTTTCATCCTTTTGCCTGGGCTTGTTGTTGATATGGTTGTGAGCAGAGGTATCCAGCATCAATTTCTTCAGATGTCGTTGACTCGCCCTTCTCTTTGCAACCAGAGATCGAAGATGATCAGATCTTGTCGCATCGCGCAAGGACTTGTAGAAGGAAACCTTGGTAGGGGTGTTCGGTTCACTCGCCCCGCTGGACTCTCTTCCAATGATGGAAGGAACGCTACCTGATTTCTTCATGTTGTCTTTTCTAAAGAGAGCATAAAAAAAAGGTACAGAGGATTTCTTTCAATGTTTCAACCAAACTTCAAAGTGTGGTGACGATGATGATGATTGCAACCATTGGAAGAAATCAAGTCGGGCATGCTTTTATGTTTTGAGACAAGAAACCATGACAAAACCCAGCATGCCCGATTCAATCGAATAGTTCGATCATAGTTGGCTGACCCAATAGACTAAATGCTTTTTTCCCGCCATTCTCATTTATCTGTACACGGTTATGTTTATATCCACACTCCACCGTTGGGCCCAACACATAGCTTTGTCCGCGCTCCTGCAATGCCGTCATTTCAGCGAGCAAGCTTGTCGCAGGCCGTTTTCACATCGAGCTTGACATGCGCTCGAAAAAGTCCTCCGTAACAAGACTGAGATCCCCTGCTGCTGCCTCTTTCCTTTTCTGGGCAGCGCGCCGATCTTCTTCCCAGCTCGCAGCAGCATTGTGAGAAGAGCATCCCCACGCCATTGTTTCGTTCCATCGGCTTTTGTTTTAGAGGAGTTACAAGTTTGAAAATGGCAAAATGGTTCCGTTCAGAGCCCATGGAGTACATCTCCATCATTATGAATGAGGATGCTGCGCATGATTGTCTTGCAGACCTCGGAAAGCTTGGAGCCATCCAATTCACGGATGTACGTGGTAGTTGGGCTGCAGTTTGCTCTGCTTTGAACCCCCAGGCTTCTAACACATTTCTCGTTGCCCTCGGTACAGTTGAATCCTGAGTTGACTCCTTTCCAGCGCCGATACGTTTCGTACGTCAAGCGTTGCGACGAATTGGAACGCAAGCTGCGATACCTCAACCAAGAAATTGAAAAGTTTGACCTTGAGCAGACTTCTGCTGGCACCATCGACAACTTTCTCGAGACGCCTCCTGCCGTAGCGAGTGACAAATCGAAGGGAGGCGGAGCTCAACTTTTGGACAGCCTCGAAAATGAACTCGTTGGGTACGAATCACAGCTTCGAGAGTTGAATTCCTACAGCGAAAAGCTTACAACTGAGTACAACGAGAAGGTTGAGCTTCAAGAAGTTCTAGAAAAGGCCCGTCGTTTCTTCATGATTGATGCTCCTCGTCTTGCTGTCTCGGAACTCACTACCGAAGGACCGGGTGGCAATGAGCAAGGCTTGCTGGACGGAGGGGGCATGGAGTCTCGCCCAGATCTTGATATGAGATTCTCTTCCATCACTGGTGTCGTTGCAAGCGAAGAAAAGACCCGGTTCGAGCGTATGATCTTTCGTGCTACTCGGGGAAATTGCTATGTTCGCTTTGCCCCTATCAAGCAACCAATTACCGACCCTGAATCTGGTGTCATGGTGGACAAGTCAGTCTTTATCATCTTCTACAAGTCTGAGAGCATTGAGGCGAAGCTCAAGAAGATTTGTGACGCTTTCAGTGCTCACAGATACAGTCTACCTGACATGGATGATGCCGCTTCTGTTGACCAAATGCTTACTGAAAACGCGCAAGAGCTTGTCGATTCCCGCACCGTCCTGCTGAAGAACCAAGACACACGCTACCGTCTTTGCCAAATGCTTGCGAAGCACACTGAGAAATGGACATGGATCGTTCTCAAGGAAAAGGCTGTTTACCACTCCCTTAACATGTTCAAGGCTGACGTCTCTGGTATGCTTCGTGGAGAAGGTTGGGTTATCGGTGAGAACCTGGATGAAGTCCGCGAGGCTGTGGAAAAGGCACATGCCAACATGGACATGGCCATGCCCAGTCTTGTCGATCATGTCCCTCAACCGTGGCCCACACCTCCTACCCACTTTGTCACCAATAAGTTCACTTATGGTTACCAAGAATTTGTAAATACCTACGGTGTTCCTCGTTATCGGGAAGCAAATCCCGCCTTGTTCACTGCCGCTACATTCCCATTCCTCTTTGGTGTCATGTACGGTGACGTGGGTCACGGCAGCTTCCTCTTGCTTGCCGGTCTCTACCTGCTTTGGAATGAAAAGAAGAATGACGACGCCAAGCTTGGTGAATTGGCTGAAGGGCTTCATTCTGGACGGTACATGATTGTCATGATGGGATTCTTCGCTGTTTATGCTGGTTTGATTTACAATGATTGCTTTTCTCTGGGCCTCAATTTGTTTGGTACGAGATGGCAATTCGAGAACCAAGATTCTGGAGAAGTTGAAGAGGGCGCTATTGCGTATCCGACGGCCGAATATGGATCCGCCGAGTCTGTTTATCCGTTTGGCCTTGATCCGATATGGCACGTTGCTACCAACGAACTCCTTTTTTTCAATAGTTTCAAGATGAAGCTTTCTGTCATCTTTGGTATCTTTCAGATGTTCATGGGAACGTTGTTGAAGGGGCTAAACGCAGTGTACTTCAACGAAAAGCTTGACTTGTTGTATGAGTTCATCCCTATGGTCGTCTTCGCCTCTTCGCTCTTTATCTACATGGTTGTTTTGATCTTTTTGAAGTGGAGCATCAACTGGAACTCGCGCATGCTTGCAGCCACTTGTCTCGACCCAGATGGTGACGGTTGGGGAAGCAGTGACTACGAAGGAGATTGGGTTCCCTGCGACCAATCCGGAAATGGATACTGTACTCCCTGGGGATACAGCTGTGTCGACGGCGATGATACAGCCACCAAATGTCCAACAGATATTGGAGGTTGCCAACCGCCAAATTTGATCACGACCCTAATCAACATTGCTCTCCAACCAGGAACAGTTGAAGAACCCATGTACAAAGGACAGGCTGCTGTTCAGAACATTCTTCTCCTATGTGCGTTCATATCTGTTCCTGTTCTTCTCCTTGCCAAGCCGTATTTTCTGAGCAAGCAACAGCACGAACCAATCACCCATCACGGTGATGAAGAAGATAACCATGATGACGCCGAAGAGGAGCACAGCTTTGGCGAGATTATTATCCACCAGGCTATTGAAACTATTGAGTTTGTTCTTGGTATGGTTTCAAACACAGCTTCCTACCTCCGCCTTTGGGCTTTGTCCTTGGCCCACTCAGAATTGGCTACCGTCTTCTGGGAGAAGGCCATGTTGACTACCTTGAACTCCAATTGGTTTGCGACCTATTTTGGATTTGGTGTTTTTGCTGGTATCACAATGGGAGTATTGTTGATGATGGACGTCCTTGAGTGTTTCCTCCACGCCCTTCGTTTGCACTGGGTTGAGTTCCAGAACAAGTTTTTCAAGGCCGATGGTGTTCGATTTGCTCCTTACTCGTTCAAACAAATCATTAAGGATGCTTCTTAAGAATAGTTAGCTCGGTCAAGTCTAGTAGTTGATTTGAGGAATCTCAGTGTTGGATGGTCTAAGAAGTGGCCTGAAACTTGTTCTGTCTACATTCTAGAGATACCATGCTACTGTAGTCTTATGATGCCAACTTTTCGTCCCCTTGAAATAAATTTGTTCAGAGAAGCTTGGCTCTACTAAGAAGTTATAAGGTGTCGGGTTTTTTCTTAGCTTGGATTTCAGAGCCAACTTAGCGATGCAGCTCTTATAGCTGGACCCCAGTCTTTTGACAGAGGGATTGGAAACTAGACAATAGCTTTGGATCGGAACTCAAGCCGACTTGAATAATCGGTGCTACAACTCCTGGTTGTGACGCAGACAGTTTTTCCACCGACTTCGTGAACGATTCCACGGGGTCGGTGATACTTGCGAACGGGTCGTCTACCTTCTTCGTCGCGAGATTCAACTGGGAAAAGGTTGCGTCGTAAGCAATCTCAATCTCCGGTTCGTCGTCGAGAATGTCTCCAGCACTGAAGGTAGGAGAAGTCAGAATTGCCACAACTGTAGCAAATGTCTGTGCCCATATTTGCTTTCCATTGTCATCTCCCAGCAGTGCAGGGGCGTCACAAAGCAACCTGGTAAGACCGACAACCTGTGTTTTTGCTTCAATCCGATTTTGAGCCGCGAGGTTGGCCTTTGGAAGCCAAACTTGAACCAACAATGTCAACCCAACACCAGGCGAAATTTGATTCAAGAAATCAAAGAAAGCCTGGCCGCCGTACAAACCAGCAAACAACGCAAAGTACTGCGTTGCAAGGACAGGGTACTTGTTGGATTTTCCCTGTTGCAGTTTTGTTAGCTTAAGTTGAAAAATGGTCTTGAGATACTGACCCATTGCATCTTTCGGTACATATTGTGTAAGAGCTGTCAGCAGTTCACATGCGTGCGCCTCTGTTGCCTTAGATGCAATAAGCTTCTGGAAGATTCCAAGCAGTGGCATCAAATGTCCACCAGCGACAAGCTCCTTGGATGCCTTCTTCAAATAAGCGGAAAGAAGCCGAACCATTCCAGGGACGTTCCCTTTTTTCTCCCAGAGAGAGACGCTTAGCAGCGGTGGAAATAGGGACGTGTATGCGTCACCAAGGCCAGCATCTGCAGGTCTGTACTCCAACAACTGAGCAAGAACTTGGAATACATATGGAGTGAACTCCAAAATGTCCAGTTGAAGGACAGTTTGAAATGGAGGGAAAAGAAGCTCTTCAAGTTTCCCTGTCTGCGAAGGATCTTTCGAGCACACATTTCGTACAAGCGCGGCGATCGACTCAAAGAGGTAGTGGTTGTAAGAAGGGTTGCGAGGGTTCTTACAAACTCGTTCAAGTGCTGCAGCAAGTTTACCAAAGACAATGCCAGTAATAGGAATTACATCTTCTCCAGCTCTAGACAATGCCCGCATTGTACATTTCATGACATGCTCATTCTCATTGAGCTCACCGTTGTCAACAATCTGAAAGAGAGCTGTAAAAAGGCTCTCGAGAAAAGGCTTGAGGTCAACACGGGAGATCTTGTAGTGCCTGTTTCCGGCGATCGCATCGCCCTCACTTGTCATCAAGATTCTCTCAATGGCATAGGCCGCGAGAGTGTGGACGACAATACTGGGTGATCCAAGATGCGTAATCAGCAATGGTAGAAGACTAATAAGCTGCTCTGGAGTAAATTGCTTGCGGAAAGTGCAGACAAACTTCAAGGCCGTCGCCTTGACCATCGGGCGGCTTGTATGGTTCGTATCCTGCAACTCGGGAAATACCTGTGCGGAAAAGAAGTCGAGCATGTTCACATTTTCATTCAGCTCTGAAACGCCTTGGTGACTTTCTAAGCGAATCGCAATTCCAAGCATTAAATGGATCTGCGACAGACAAAACGGTGAGACTTTGATAAGAGAACGAAGTGACAAAAATCTATCCTTGAAAACACACTTACCGCGGTATCTTTGGCCTGCCAATTATTCGAATCCCGAGCAAATCCTGCAAGCATTTCACCAATATGCTGGGTGCAGATGGCAGTTGTCTGTGCTTCGAACTGTCGACACATGGCACGCAACAAATCACGAGAACATTTTCGCCTTGATTCGCTGTCGCTTCCTTCAATCTCAGTGAGAATGAACTCTTGAGGATCATCCTCGAACTTTTCTTCATCAACTTCTCGCACCATGAGATTGGGAATAACAATGGCAGAAACAATCTGCCGCAAAGTAGCTTCATCCTTGAAGAGATCATTGTGCATTTTTTTCTCAACCAATGAACTCAAGAACTTAATGCTTATCGTGACCAACGTATCATGCTTTTGATAGGCCGTGAGACTGACAAGCCGATTCCAAACCAAAGATGTAAATTCTGGTAAATATGGAATAAATGGTTCCTCGTCCTTGTCAGTGTAGACTTTTATATTCTGAATGATGGCAGCCTGAAGTTTATCGATCGGGCCTGGTTCCGATTCCTCAGTCTCGTCAACCAACAAGGGATTCTGATATTGCAAGTATTTCGCAAATTCGTCCATCCATTGCTTCATATGGTCTTCAAAAAACTCAGGTAGATCTTGAAAGTTGAGCGAGAAGAAAATACGACACATCAAGCGCAATGATTCAAAACGAGGTTTCAGTTGCTCTGCATCAGCTTTGTATGCCTCAATGGCCTGTCCTGTCTGAACAAACATAGCCAAGAGTGGCTGTTGAATAATATTCAAAGTGTAAATGAGGACAGCATACAATGCATCACTTCTTTGAACGTATCGAAAGCGTTTGAAGATGGAGTTGGCTGTATTCAAGCAGCCGTTGACAACAGAAAGATCGGGCGAGTTCATTTTCTGGACAAGCTCTGGGAGGAGATTTTGCCATTTGTCAGGAAAGTCTACAGCCGCAATTAGACTAATGCTCTCGGAGATCTGAGCTTGGATCTTTGGAGGCACTGTGCACATCAATTCTACAAGATGGGTTTTGACGGTGTTGCGATCGGTGGGTGAAATGACAATTCCCTGACGCTCTTCTTCCTGGAAAAAGAATCGAGAATCATCTTGAGATACCTATGCCGCGCTGTAATTCATAACTCAAAACTCTCAATTCACCACTTACATCTTTGGACTCGTCCCAGCCTTTCTTGATCAAGTTCTTGAAATGGACAGCAGCCGCTTGTCTCAAAACGGAATCGGCAGCATCAGAGCTTGCCACCAAGCGCACAACATTCATGGCGTGCCCCGGTGTCTTGGATGCTTGACTAAGCTGAGCCTCAGCTATAAATCAGAAAATCCACCATGATTAGACAAAATAAATAGCCAGCAACGGAGTGGACAAAAGCTCCTGAACCAAGTTTTGAAACGAGCTACACGTAACTTCTTCTCGTACCTTGTCGTCTGGTTTCCGTATAGTTCGAGGTTGTCCCCGAGAACACTTGACGTAAGTCGACTTGGGCCATGATTTATTGAGTACCGCAGTGGATAATGGAAAGCGTTGTGTCTGTTGGATCTGGGGTTGAACGATGGCCATTGATGATGCAATTCCTCCTGCACACACTTTGCTTTCGTTGCGTTTCCACTGATTTTCTGGGTGACCGTTACAGTTCAAGCTACGAAAATAGCCAGATCAAAAAAGTTGTTCTGCTCCAAAGAGCGTCTGGCCACCACCCGAAACTTGCGCACAAGAGGATGGTGAGAGCTTAAAGCGTGTCGAATTAGTCTTGAGCGACTGACAGCTTTGGAAAAAGTAGCAGGCAAGAGTTCTTTCTGCTTTGGATAAGGAGACAAGCAAGAGTAGACAGAACCTAGAACAAATTTGGCACCAACTTTTGGCGCCGAGTTAAGACATTGACCAACTATTTAGTCCAAATGTATCTACTATAATCAATCAGTCATTTTCTAGTATCCTGCACCACGTTTGCCACCTGTTGAAAACAATAGTTTACCCTTTCTTGCTTTCTTTTTGCCACCACCATTTTTTTTCCCGGGTAAACCTGTAAAACCACCAATCGGTTTGGCATCCCATTGTCCTGTCGCCTTTTTGCTGCTGTTGACGGCTGAAACGGAAGTTGCGGACCCCAAAGCTGGAAACGCCTCTGGAGAGGACACTACAAGACCATTGTCGCGTTGAACAGCAGAAGAAAAACTCAATCCTTGTTCATTGCGTCGCGATGCCGGTAGTGTTGTCTCCTCGGACGCGCCTCCTATGACTGCAATGAAATCTTCGGCGGTCAAAGTTGGCTCTTCTCCAACGTGATGGCGGAAGAAGTCATCCTCCAGATCAATCAGCTGCAACCTCGCCCTACGTTCGTTTATCCGTTCTGTTTCTTCCTTTTCCGCCGCCCGATCGGCTCGTTTCTCAGCCTTGACCTTATATTGGCGACGTTTCCGTCGTCTTGCCAAGTCCTGCTTGAATTTTTGTTTTGTTTGGTCTGTAAGAATGTGATTCAGATCTAGTTCGACAAAGACAATCTCCGTAAAAAGTGGCAAATGAGATAGGAAGTTCAATCGTTTTCGGAGCTCAGGAGTCAAATTCTTTCGTTCCACTTCTAGTATTCTACCTTCGATGGTGTCAGGCAATGGATAGACAATGGAATCAGCATTCTCTGGTTTCGACCTGGAAAAGTCTGATAGGAGACAAGTCATGTTGAAGCCATTTAAATAGACAAGTTGTCCATCAGCAGATTGATAAAATTGAAAGCTTGTCGACTCGTCCATGTACAAACTCCCAGCTAGTTTTTCAAGACGAGTTTTGTTGTCTGACCCCTTCGAGGTACTCGACAATTTTGGTGTGGACGGGTGATCGCTCTGGTCTGCAATCTCCGTGGCAGGCATGGATCCCATTGTGGATCCCAAAGAAAGCTCGGGCCTTTGTGGTTGATAGAATCCACTTGTGGGTTTATTAATCTCATCTTGTAGTTTGCTTTCTTCTAGTGATTCTTGATTTGTGTTTTGAATGTCTCTGGTTACCATCTCCAACGCCATGCTAGCAAATACATGGTCCATGCTGGTCGTTGGTGTCGACTGTACTTCTTGCACCAATTCCTTCTGATGACTGTGCAGCAGGGATAGATATACAGCGGGATCCACATAGTTAAAGCGACTGAATCTGTCATCGGGATCTCCCATACACGGTGCACAGGCTGGATGAGAGTGTCTGGCAAAACCAGGTATTGGGAAATAGGGAGAAGAACAAGTTTTTTCTCGTTGCAACTTCACCAGTTTGATTAACTTTTGAGCGGTTGGGGTAATAGTGGTTTCCATAATCACTAAGCGCACATCCTGAATGTGCAGAGGAATACTACAGCATGGGCAACGGACGGGATAGTCCGGGTTGGTATTGGAATGTACATGATGGAGCAGGCACGAGAGGCAAAAGACGTGGCCACATTTGGTGATTCGTGGACAGACGAATTCACACAGACAGATCGGACACGAAGGTGGCTCGATGGTCTTGTTGTTCTCTGACAACGGTATCGCTTGCCTGACTATTCGTACCGTCTCCCAAGAAACTGGATTGTCTGAACCGGAATAAGAATACTTGGCATGATTCAATTTCGAGTGGGGCCTTCGTGTCAGATAGAACGAATGGTCTGCTGACGTATGCAGATAAAACATGGCCGAGTTGGCCTTACGACGAGCCGATGTTCTATCTTGTGGCACCGTTTGAATTGGTTTATGTCTTCGACGATTCTCATTGCGCCGTTGCGGCTGTTGAATCTGTGACGGAGCCGGCGTCGAAAAGTGAAATCCTAACAGATCCGTAGCCGATTGTTTGCTCTTCTTGTGGTTTTGATGAACCATGGTGGTGAAAGTCTTCTGTACCCTCTGTTTTATCAATCGACAGCCGGGCGAGAGAGATCTTGATAGATATTGTTCAAAGGTTGTTGTTCTGGATCAAACTATTCCCTCTAGTTGTGTTGGAATGTTTGTCAAGATTACAGCATCTGGAGGCAGTCGGATGAGTCATCTTTCTAGAGCTTGGGGAATGTGGAATCCAAGCAGCATCGCAATGGCTGGTTCTGAGAATTCCTTTCCGTACAGTAGAACGTTGGCGCATACGAATGGGGCGACCGCCATTTGAATACGTAGAGCGTTTTTGGCAATGATACATTATTGATGGCGACAGTGAAAACACACTAAGACAGTTCGAAGGCACAACCACTCAGTAATATGATGCCGGAAATAGGCTTGGTTTATCCACATCTTGTAGAAAACCCGCGACGTTACGTTGCGTCGGGTGTTGCGAAGGAGTTTCAACGAAAGGATGTGAGACCATCGGCGTTGCCTTCGGCCATTGGCATGGAGGAGGCATTGCCGGGAGCTGCTAGTGTGTCTTCCTTCCTTCTAGGAGGGGTAAATGTTGTCGTTACAACATCCGCGAGTATAGGAGACCCCGATATTTTGTGTGTTGCCATGTCGTGGACAAGGGATGCACTCGAGTCTCCTGTTCTTTCTGAGCTGGACTTGAGTGGTTTGAATCTCGGACCGTTGGTGGCAATCCAAGCTTTCTCTGGAGCAAGCGCCAACAGGGTTCGAATGGTACTGGTTGATGTACAAGGGAATATTCTGGATCTAATGCTCACCGAAAAGCTGGTTCCACTAAGCGACTTTCAAGTATTGGCTTCAACGGATTACATCCAAGAGCAATCGATTCAGAAGCATGTCACAGGGTCCGACTTGCAATCTACCATGGTTGCCTTTCTAAATGCTGACGCTCTGATCATTGCGTTCAACCCCTTTCTCATTACTGTCGACTTGGCGTCCGAAACTTGTCATGTTTGGAGCGAACTGCAATGTATGGAAGACATGAGGTCACGGTCCTCTACGATTGGAAGTATCTTGACAAATGTTGGCGACTTGCTACTAGGGAAAGAGGACGAAGGCTTGGATATGGCACCTACCGCTGCATTATGCGTGGCTAGTAGCAGCATATCCGACTCATTCAGGTACTGCTTTACCTTGCATGCAGATGCCACCATCCGAAAATGGAGATTGGACCCAAGTTTTTCTTGTTTACCACAGGAGGTTGTCAAGCTGGGCAGAACTTCTGAAATATTACCCTTGCCCAGCAACTGGAGCGATGCTAGGAATTCCGTGTGCTTGTGTGCTCGGCTCTATAAAGATGTATACGTATTGGCCGTTCAAATCCGAACTGACCGTGCCATGGAACCACTCCAATCGGACTGTCATCTATGGGTGTTTTGGGGGCATCTAGCAGCTGATCCTTCAGCCAACCCACTCGAGCTAGAAGTGCCACAAGAAGCCGTTGCATTGGTCGGTATGGACTTTGTTCCAACTCAGAGTCGATGCACACTTTCGGTACTTCTGGAGTCTGCCAATTCAACAGTTCACCTAACCTTTCCACCAAGCAACATGAGTATCGTCAGCTCGGTGCCTATCTTGGAACAAACAGGGAATCTTGACGCTATAGCCAAGAAGGAACGTACCCGCATTGAGTCCTTGTCGCTGGCTTCGATGGCTTCAGATAAGGCGCAGAGCAACGAACAAACTAGTTTGGAACAGATCTTGCATGAACTGGATTCCATGTACATGAAATTTCTCTTTCGCCCCATGTTTCCAAGAGGAACGGGTACAGTCCTAGCGCCATCGGACTTTTGCATTCGCCGGGCCTTGGGAAAACTGGTTCATGGTGCTGCCTCGCACAATGAACCAGGAACCAGCATAGAATTAGAAACTTTGAGAACGATGCACGAATGGAGACAGAAGGAAAACCGAAAGGTCTTGGCACTAGTAACCACACCTGCAAGGCAGGCAAGGCGATCCATCACACCCACAAACGAAGCTGAAATGGAGAACACCGTTTCATCTACCCTCTCTGTTTACGATTCCTTTGTTCATAATCCGCCGGACGATACGATTGAAAATGTGGATGACATGCATATTGACGGGCAGGATGAAGGTCTACTAGAAAGACTGGAACAAGAAAGATCTGTGGAAATTGAATCTCACGAGAAGAGATGGCGACGATTTCTCCTGCAAGTATGGGAAGAAGAGCAGCTCTTGCGTATTCCACTGTCTACCTGTTGGCTCGATTCGATTCCTGTCCTGGTGATTGTTCGTGCTGGTATCACGACCGTGTTACCTGCAAGCTCTCCTGCAAGTTCTGGTTGTAGCAAATCCCCATTCTGCATCCTAGATGCGGCTGCGACGAAACTCTTGAACCGCATCGAGGAAGATAAGGACATGGGAGTTCAAATGATTGTACTGGAACAACAACTTACGAATATAGTTTCTCAAGCGCAACTTGCAGTTGATCCACATTCGTTGACTCCGTTGCTGGCAGAACTCTCACGACTAGGTAGATGGGCCTGGGCCAGCGACGAAGACGCGATTTCGGATGCCGAACATGAAGAATTGGAAGAAGCAGCAAGCGCGCTCTCCGCCAGCCAACTTGTTTCTTGGATTGGGAAGATCGAGGCTGCCGGAGATAGTAACTTACCAGGGTTGACACTTGTTAGTGGAAGCACCAATATCCCATCAGAAGGGCAAGTAACATGGAGCCAGAGTCAAGTTGCAAATTGTCAGCTTCGCCACAGTGCCTGTCATTTTGCAACGGTCTGTACTGATTCCGTTAGGCGCCTACAATTGAGTCGCTTTTTGCTTCTAGTGGACCTTCTTGAGGGTCTTCATGCAAGAGAGGCCGCCCTTCGGGCATATCTACATTCAATTGCCGTGCTATGGGCATCGGCCCAGCACGTGCCCATGCCTTCGACGGCATTTCGAACGAGACGTGTCAACCCAAAACTAGGTCTAGACAGTCCAAACTCACCACCAAACAAGCGGCTCAGTTTCGGCGATGATGCCTTAAGTATTCTTTCTCCAGCTTCTACGTCTACAACAACTGCCATGGACGTCTTGATGATCGAAATTTCTCAAACAATGGATGGCTCTCGCAGCATTTCATCGTTGCCAGCCGGTGCAGCACTATTGATGGGCAAGTCTTATTTCAACATTGCATTTCTGAACATGGGACATGTTGTCAGAAAGGCTTCAATGCTACCTGAACTGGGTGCTCTTCCCACGCCCAGTGATAACTCAATTCCAACCGACTACCCTCGTCTTGCTCTTAGACTGCTTGCGCCATTTGTTGCCCTGCCTCTGCCGGAGGATGCTCCTGATGTTGTGCTATCCCGAAAGGAGACTCTGGCAGAATGCCTTTTGATTGAATCGCACTCCAATTCCTTCCCCTCGACCTTGAAGGCTCTTATGCGCAAGATGGCCTGTGATCTTTTGGTGCCAAAATCACCTGACGATGACAACCCTCCTGAACAACATCTGATACATGCAGCGGTTAGTGCTTTGCAATCTATTGACTGCCGCCGAGTACCACAGAAGAGCTTAGTCCAGGCTGTGAGCCAAGTCATTGAAGCAGGGACATCGATTGAAGTCAACCGACTTTGCGAATTGGACACAGTCAAAGATTTGTTTGCACCCATTGCATCTGGGGCAATAATGCAGGTGGACGACGAGAAAAAATCATCAATTACCTTGCTCGCCCATGTCATGCTCCACTTGTCACGGGTTATGCATAGACTCAAAATATTGGAAAGGCACATTGGATTTCGCGGGGCCGAGGAGGAAACCGACAATTCTAAGACTATTCTTGAGTTCATATCCGGTGCAATCAAGGAAATGGGAACGATGTTGCCTAGCAATATGTGTCGAAGAATGCCAGAGTATGTGAACATGTGGTCTGGACTTTTCCATCATTCCGTCTCCGCGGGTCACTGGAGACAAGCATACAGCGCTTGCGTGGAAAATCCTCTCTCAGAAAGACGGGAAAGCAACTTCAGGCGCCTGGTCCGAGCCATGGTCGACTCCGGAGCCTTGAGCGAACTCCTTGAGATGTGTACCCAGCTCGGGAGCCGGATTTCTATGCCTTCAACCGTTTCGGAGGATACTAAAACAGATGAATGTGTCGACCTTTATGAAATTGCCTCAGAGATTCTTGTTGACGCAATTTCATCTGATTTGTACACTGTTCGAGCGACATCGTCGGAGCCAGCCCGCTTATCCGACTACCAGGGCGCTTTGTACGCACTGCACGCCTCACAGAAGCAGTGGAGACGAGCTGCGCAGTCCATGGATCTCCGATTTCTGAACGCAAGAAAGGCACTTGCCAGCAATACGTCCGACTTCAATTTCAACCTACGATCCGCTGAGCTAAGAGATCATTTGATCGTAGACGATTTAGTGCTTTCAACTGCAAGCTCCATCAATGCAATTCAGCTTGTAAAGGACAGTGCCCACCGATTTCTGGTTTCTGGTGAATACGGCCCATACAACATGATTCCCTTTGAAGGTTTCGAAGACAACTCAAGTGCTGCGTTCCGCGTGAAGCGAATCCGTAGCCCCATTTTTGAAGGAAATAGCGATGGCAGCGACGGTGGTGGAGACCGTCTCTCTCGTTTTCTCTCCATATCTGAAATGCAGGGAAGAGCTATCAGGAATATTGCTCTTAGAGCACTTTTCATTGACAAGTCTCCATCCCAGACTTACGCGAAAGATGCCCTGCTACGCGATCTGGATTCGGCAAGCTCGGATATTGAAGTCCTTTTCAAAAATGGATATTATCGATACGGACTGCTGCTTTCAAAAGCATGGGGGAACAACGGAAAAGCTTTGACCGGAAGCAATCGACCAAATGGGCAAGACAGCTTCTACAAGTCTCTGGTTCATCTGCTTCGGACGTCTTTGATACCGATTTCTGTCAAACCTCTCCGTAGTGACTCTCGACCAACAATACAGCAATTGCAGGCCGCTCTCGACGACGCTGGTGCCTCGGAAGCTTTCTCGTCCTGTATTGTAGCCGACCGCTTCAACCGAATTTCTTCTCTTGAGAGTTCCGTATTGAGAGCAGCAGCACACACTTTGATCCGGCGTATTACTTTAGCTTTCTCTACTGCAGAGACCCCCGTGGCTTTAGATGTTGCAAGCGCCATGCTGGAGCATGGACGAGAAAAGGTCAAGTTACCCTCTTGGCTTGAGAATTTTTTGTTGGGTACAGAAGTTTCCTCCCCATGTGGTTTGTTTGCAAAGCGAGAATCGGGATTTGGGGTATACTCTGGGAACCCATCGGCACTTCTTACGTTGTACATGAAGCATGGGATGATTGCTGAAGCGTGCAATGTTGTGACGTCATCACTCAGTGATCACCATTCAGGATCGCGTGAATTGGGAGCACCATGCCGACTACCCGAGAAAGGTGATATTGATTTTGTGCCCTATCAAACCATCGACTTGCTATTCAATTTAATTGACATACTTTTGGAAAAAAGGAGGTTCAGCGGACTCAAAGAAAAGGAAATAAGTGATTGCCGAGACCAAATGAAATCTGCACTTGAGAAGCACTTCAATCTACTGAATACCAGCGAGATGGGTCTGAAAAGTGCAAGGACCTTGAGGGCGTGATAGACAGTATAAACCTCTAGTAGTTGGTGCTATTGCAAACGCATCATAGGCCTTTTAATTTCGAAACCTTTGAAATGCATGAACGATCTTGGCAAAAACTTCTACTTATTTTGCTTCTACTACCAGTGTGCCGGAGTGCCACCCAGGTTGCCTATTTGCTGCAGGGTCATAAGCCGACGTAGACTTGCTGCTGTTGGTACCACCCTCGACATCAGAATTCACGATGACGGTATCGATGTATGTAGATGTGTGGAGTGTCACTGAGTGACCATGCCTGTTCGATCCAACAAAAGAGAACAAGGGGGAGAATTCCCTGCCAACTGGATTTCCGGTGACAAGCTTCGCCAAAGGAAAAGCTTGCCTGTTTACGTTGATGCCGAAAATATTTTTGCATGAATCAGGAGTCAAACCTCGACGGCAAAATACATTCGCACTGAATCTGGTTGGGTAAACATAAGATTGCATGGTCCCTCCATCGAAATACTGAAACCGGGTTTCTTCCTTTGACGGGACAGTTCTTGTTCGGATTTCTAAATTAATAGAAGCCTCACTTCGGAACCAATTTTTGGTCACAGTGAAATCTTTGAAGGCAATTAAGAACTGTGTTTGCCAACCTGCACCCATATGCGCCTGAGAAAATAGAGCAAGGTAAGCTATAACATTTTCATAGGGCACTCAACGGCACCATGGAAAAAGGCAATGCCTACCTCTTCATAATCACGAATTTCTTCAAAGTTAACCCTTAAAAGATTCTGGAGCAGACGATGGCGATAGTGGAAATGTGAGTGCTCCTCTGGCGGTGAGTTCACTTCAGGCGCTTCCCCAACCTGTGCAGCAAAAATACCGTTTGATGCCAAGCGAGCGGATAAAAATTCCACGAAGTTTTCGTCATTGTACGAGTCTTCAATGAATGAACTGAAAATGACAGATAAGATGGATAGTTCTGACCTGTACCTGAGACACCAGGAATCCTACTTACTCATCTGCAATTATGACGTCGAAGATGTCTTGGCTAGTTTCTGCCCCAGGGTTTGCGTTTTCTCCCAGCCAATCGTCAACTTTACGATATATCATGTGTACTCTAGAATCATCGAAACAGCTTCTTCTCCCCTCTTGCAAAAAGGTGCAGTCGTCATATTCCGGAAAGTGAGTCTTGGTGAGGTTGACAATCATTTCATCATTTTGAACCACAACAACTTTCTCTACACTGACGTGTTTCAAAAGTTCCCTTAAGTGAGCACCATATCCTCCTCCAAACACTAAAATCTTTTTTGGATTGGGATGCGCAAACATGGGAGGGTGAATCAATGCTTCGTAGAAGGAGGCTTCTCCGGACCGACGAGATTCGAGGACCCCATCAATGAATAGAATGCGATCGGGTTCGAACAACTCTGGATTCTGAGCTTCATATGAACCATCCATTTCAGTCTTCCACGAGCTAAGAAGTTGGAAGTGGGGCCTTAGGACATCGTATATATCAACCCTGTGATGCTCCGTGTTGACAGAAACAATCTATGAAACAATTGCAAAGGTTAGCGATGTGCGGAATTTACACTTCTTGGCATTCATGCGTACCTCTTTCTTATATTCAGTCATCATCCCTATTGGAAACGTAAAAAGATCAGAGAGCTGATCAATCGTATCTTTGCTGTCGTCTCCAAATCCGCGCATTTTGTAAGCCCAAATAGATTCTGGAGCCCTTCTAAGACCATCAACTGATGATGCTTGTGGGACACTAAACAGTCTCTCCACCGTAGGAACAATCGGCAGCAGCGAGCTGTCACCACAAGTGAAGAGATCAAAAGTGATAACGCCTTTGGATGGCCAGGTATGAAACGAAACATGTGATTCGAGAAGAACGCCAACACAACTTACTCCTGATGGAAGCAAGCCATGGCAATGGTAGGATAGTAGGGTTAACCCACAGCTGTTGATCACCTCTATCATCGTCTGAACCAATCTTAATTCAGACGCCAAGAAAGAAGAGTCTACATTGCGAATGTCAAGAAGATAGTGCTGTCCCTTCGGCAGATGGACTTCGTCGTCGTCGAAATCAGCATGCTGATCTTCAGGAGGGCTGGAACACTGTTGCGGACCTTCTTCCAGTACCATCCATCGTGAATTGCTCGTACCAGCACGCGTAGTATCAAAGTGCTTGGAAGAGTATTGGCTTTGGGGAACTGGCTTTCCCGCTTTCAGTACAGGGTTGGGGAGATTCGCCTTGATGCGCTGTATGGTGGTCTCTTTCGGCTGCAAATGTTGGGAAAGAATCAAAATGCGTGCCGTCCGTCCCGTCGTGAAAGCTAGTAGCACAGCACTGAACAAGCTAGCCGCTAAAAACCGATGGGAAACCTTGACTTTATAGGGCGAGTTGGTTGGCGCCATGGTGAACTAAAGCATATATTGTTGCAATGAAAATGCTGGGAAGGATCTGTAGTCTTTGATTAGATCAGATTTCAGCGTGGCATGCTCTGCATTGGTCAGAGGCATCAAGGGGTCAAATTAGTCGATGTTGTTGGGCAGAGATCACGACGAAGTTTGATGACTTGCACTCACTTTTTACCAAGTGCTAGACTCTGTAGAAGGATATAAGCAGAGATCACAGATGGTGAAGTTTGCTGGTTTGTACTCACTTTTCACCAAATGCTAGACTCTGTAAAAGGATATAATGTTGAAAACACAAGAATAAATTCAACAAATGTTGGGAATGGGGTAGTACAATCTTTCTATTCAGCCTAGTGTCCAACAAGAAAATGAGATGATCTTCATGAGCCAGGTAAGGAGCAAGGCTAAACATAGACTTTCCTAGCGTATATTATCAAAGACTGGTAAAATAAACGTGCATGGAAAAATATTATTCTGCCTCAACATATAAATGACTCAACAAATCTTCGATCTTGTAAGGACTATACTTTGTGTATTCACTCTGGTGCTTTTTCGAAAAGCGAATCGTGCTGTAGCTCTCATAGAAATTTCGGTACAACGGAAGAAATACCTCGGCGACTTCTTTCTGCAACAGGTCACGTAATCTTGGATCCACAACTGCCAACTCTTTGTGCTCATCATAGATCCGCTCAAAGTCCTCGTTGAAGCCGCTGAAACGATTCTTGATTAGACGACCACTATCCAAGGATAAAATATTATCATTCTTTTGATATTCCAACTCATCATGCTCAACACTGGTTAAGTGGGTATTCAGTACTTCCCAATGGCCGAGATACTTGCCCTTTTCAGATTCAAACAGCTTGTTAACCTTATCAACGAACCATGAGCTTTCAATTCTGAAATCAATAGGGTTGTCAAAATTCTGAGCCTGAGGACCAAGTTCTTCTCGAAGGTAAAACGTGTTGTTCATCATGAACATGCTGCTTCGAGCTTGGCCCAAATCTCCTGGGTGCTTTGTATAGTTGAGGGCCTTTCCCTTCAATGAGTTGACCAAACGCATGACCAAGAAGCGAATGAATGACTCCAGCTCTCCAGCTTCCTCTCCCATGTTGGGATCCCAAGGCAGCTGCCGGCGCTTGGACACCGATTTGTAAGCACTATCATAGTGGGACACATTCCTGACAGCGCGAACCACATCGCATGTCAAGTTGGCAACACGGGCATCCTTGGCCCGCTGCGCTGATCCTTTGACGGGATCTTCTTGAATGGCCTTTGCCAAATTTTCCAAAGTACGAGCTGTGTTCTTCACAGTAGTTCGGTGAATCGCAATACACAAAATGGAAGCAATGCTCGGCTGTTCTTCCGATCCGTCCCCAATTGGCATATCGCACAGCTTGGCCAAAGACGGCCCCAGCATTCTCACTCCATCCAACATTCTGAGTCCAGCACCTGCTGCAGAAGCAGTTTCACGGACAGACAATGGAACGGCGCCTTCTCCGCCCTTGGTTCCTGACGCATGTCCAATGAGACCTTCCTTGAGAAAGACAGTTTCGATGATATCCATCGTCTTGTCAACCACACTGGCTACGACATAGGAATACGCCGCTGCGCACGCTTTGCGGTAAAAGGGAGAAATATCTTCATTGCCGCCATCTTCATCGGAAACCTTGGTAAGGGAGGGCGAAACCACAGTTCGGTAGACATTCTTTTCTCCAGCAACCACCACCATGGCATGTTCCAAACAGCGGACGGCATCTCTGGCTGCTGTATCGGCCACGTCCATAATCGACCCAGAAAACTTTTCCGCATTACGCTTCCGCTCCTGTTTGGTACGTCGGTAATAGTGATCAATGGATGCAAACGCAACATTCTTTCGGGCTTCTCCGTAGGCATCAACGTGGGGGAATCCAGTTTTCAATGGTCGTTGTACAATGTTCGTGTACCCACCCGATCCAACCTTTTCGGTTCGCACGACACGATTGGCCGGGATCCCAAAGTGATGGGCCAGGCCAGGAGGTTCGTTTTTGGGAGGCGGCACAAGTTGGTAGCCATTGCCACCCAAACATTCGAAAATACCTCGTAGCTCTCGTACTAGGCGAGCTTCCACGGGTTGATATTCTTCAAATTCTCCAATGCTACGCAACAAGTCTCTGTTTTGCAATGCCGCCGACAATCGTTCTCGTGTCTGTGTAGAAAAGGTCAAGTGTCAGAGTACGAGCACTTGATACCAAGAAAAAGGCGGATCCTGAAACATCTTACCTGCTGAGCTGTTTCCATCGACGCCTTCACCTTGGTAGTCCCTTCTTGCTTGACAACTCGCTTCAATTTGACTGCTTGTCCGGAATCGATCAAATGGAAAGATCCCAAAATGCACATAGAGGAGACGCCCATCTGGTGGACCCGTTCCAGACTGCGGAGTGCGGATCCCGTGGATCGCCAATGCTTGCGTTCAATAAAGTACTCGTATGCATCTCGGATGATTTCCATTGAGTCGGCTGCGGCATAGACATCTTGTTCCGTCAAGACAACGATCTTTTCTTGATCTTTATCTTCAAATGGATTTCTCCGGGCATTCTTCAACTTGCCTGATTTTTCATTCTGCATTTGCACAACACCACGGTGCAAGCGTTCAATGGCAGGTTCGCAATCCCGAATGGTATCAAACTTTTCCTTCGCATCCTTCATCAACACTAGAGTAGCACCCAAATTGTTGGAGGCTTTGCTCAGCATACTGGAAGCATCCGAAGCTGGACTTGTCAAGGAGTCCAGTTGCCTTGCGCGTCTTGTCAGTTGATCACAGTACAGGCATGCTTCATTTGTGGACGTCTTCATCTTCTTCAACGCCTTTCCCAAGGCGTCAATCCGACGCTGCGATTCCGTGGTGGCTCCCATGATAGAGGTGGTAGACCCAAAGACAATGAAAGATCTATCCCCAAGCAGTCATTGTCTTCTTGATTCCATTCTGGTCCTGCGTTGAGTTTCGTGTGTGTGCGGCCTGCAGTAGACAATTAACTTACGTGTCTTTGCTTTTCTAGTTTTCCATATGACGGTTGGCGGACGAGCGGCTCCTGAGTAACATTACTAGAATCAGCCCCACCCTCATCCCGACCATCAACAACAACACCAGCAAGATGCCATCTATGTGTGAATCCCTATATGCAGTAATCGCACTGTATCCTGCGCTGTTGCATCATGAAGATAACGTCACGAAATCTCCGTACAGTGTTTCTACATGGGTGCTGTATTTAGATGAAATCGACTCGTTGTTGGTGGAAAAGAATAAAGATTTTGATCAACTGCTTCTCGTAAGAGATATGCAGGGTCGCCGAGCGGTCCAAGTGTTACCCAAATCTTACAAACTATGGAAAATTCACTGGGAATTTTGCTTGAATCACAGGGACACGGTTATTTCCCATTCCACAATTTTGAAATTGTGGGAACAAGCGCTTCAGACCCTGCACAAGTTTCCACGGGTTTGGATCGAATACCTGGAATATGCACATGCCAGTGGAAAAGTACACCCCACAGCCTTGCGTCGAGTTACGAATCGGTGTTTGGAAGCTTTGCCCGTCACACAACACGAAAAGATTTGGCCAACGGTCCTGAAGTACTACCAAACACCGTCTCCCGAAATTCCCAAGGAAACCAAATTGGCCATCTTACGACGATATGTCCAGTTCAATCCTGTGGCAACCAAAGAAGTGGCCGACTTTTTAGCTGACACCTTGGGGCACTGGGGCGAGGCGGCGCTCTTGTATGTCCAACTTTTGAATCAACCATCCTTTACCAACGTGGAGCGAAAAGACCTCTGGATGTCTTTGGCTAAGATATGCGTGCGACATCCTGTGCAACAAGTAGGATTAGACTTTGAAGCCATGACACTGGCCGTGTTGAAAACCCCAAAGTACTTTGCCCTACAGGAACTGGAAGGCGTGGTATGGAATCAATTGGCGGATTCTTTCATTCGACAGGGTGAATTTCAATTGGCTCGATCGGTGTATGAAGAAGCGATCGAGAGTGTGAACAAGGTGCGCGATTTCACGATTCTTCTTGATGCATACTTGCAATTCGAAGAAGGATTGCTAGAAGCAACTATGGAAGCTCAAGTAGAAATGGAAGAAGATCAAGAAGAGAAAAACCAGGACACTGCCGAGGACGACTGGGACATTTTGTTGCAATCCCGGAATGATTCTTCAGCCAAGACATTAAGCATGGCGGATTTGGAACTAGCTTTGGCACGTGCAGAAGATTTGACCACTAGGAGACCACTTTTACTCAATAAAGTCCTCTTACGACAAAATCCAAATGATGTTGGCGAATGGCTGAAGCGAGCAAGACTGTACAAGGAGAACGGACAAGTACCCCAAGCGGCAGCAGCTTTGGAAGAAGCTTTACAAAAGGTGCATGCTCGTAGAGCATTTGGAGGGAATCCATCTCAACTTGTTCTAGAGCTAGTCAAGGTGTACGAAGCAGACTGCAAAGATGTCGCCAAAGCACGCGATTTGCTGGACCGTATTTGCAATCAATGGGTCTACGAATTTAAGAATGTGGATGACTTGGCGGAGTGCCATGCTGCCTGGGTGGAACTAGAGCTCCGACAAGAAAATTGGGACCAGGCCTTGGAAATCATTCGTAGGAGTGTGGTAGTGCCACCCAACGCACCGCGGACTGCAAAAGGATTGGTCAAATCCTTACGGTTGTGGGATTTGCTGTTGGATTTAGAGGAGTCGCTGGGGACGATGCAAAGTACAAAAGATGCATACAATCGAGCCATTGAAAAAAAGGTGGCCACTCCCATGCACATTTTGAATTTTGCCAACTTTTTGACCGAACAAAAGTACTTTGAAGAGTCCTTTGCAGCCTACGAACGAGGAGTGGATATGTTTAATTTCCCTGGAGTAAAGGTCATTTGGAAGGCATATCTAGAGGGGTTCACCAAACGTTACGGAGGTGAAAAGTTGGAGCGAACGAGAGACTTGTATCATCGGTGTTTAGAAGCTTGTCCGCCCGAAGAATGCTCTGAATTCTTCTTGATGAATGGAGAGTTCGAAGAGGAGCACGGCTTGACAAAACGGGCCTTGGGGGTTTACAATCAGATGTGCAAAAAGGTGCCTGCCTCGGAAAAGTACACTGCATACGAATTGTTCATTGCCAAGACAATCAAGTTTATGGGTCAGACAGCTGCGAGAGATGTTTATCAATCGGCAATACAAGACTTGGACGATGCATCAGCATCACAGCTATGTCTGGACTTTGCCAAAATGGAGACATCATTGAACGAGATCGACCGCGCTCGTGCCATTTTCACATATGGTGCTCAGATGGCAGATCCAAGACGCAATGATGAATTTTGGAATGGATGGAACGAGTTTGAGATTTCTCATGGGAATGAAGAGACATTTCGAGAAATGCTCCGTATCAAGCGAAGCGTAGAAGCTTCGTTTTCCACAGTGAATTACAATGCCTCGGGAATGAGTGCTACCGCGGGTAAGAGTGAAACGTTGTCGAACGAAGAGGCCATGAAAATGATCGCAGAACGCGAGGGAGTGGAACTGGAGCCCCATCAAGAGAATAAACCTATTGCTGGTTTTGTCGGAGCTAAGCGTCCGGCTGATACCGCCGACCTGGAGGACATGAACGAGCGTGTAGCGAAACTGCGCAGGGCTACACAGAGCGCACCAGATGACGATGGGGATGCTGACGAAATCGACATTGACGATCTTGATGAAGAGGAAGCACCGCCATCAAAATCAGTACATGATGTGAGTACCAAAGCAGTTCCTGCAGGCGTATTTGGCGGCTTGGCAAAGCTGGCAAAGAAAGAGGAATGATGAAGCAGGTTTAAAAACAACACAGATAGTAGTGGATACCGAATCTATGTCATATGGAAACTCTTTGTAGAAGGCTTGAATATTAGCATGGGTTTGTCGTTTCCGACCCATGCGATTCCACATCATTGGTTCGGTCTCGGTGAAAGTAGTACTGGATCTACGTGGGTTCAACGTAACGGCTGAAATTGGCGAGCAACGGACGTGTAGGCCGACAAAAGAAAGACACCCAAAGGGAGTTGTAAACTGCTGATTGACACTCACCTGAGGGAACCGACTGAGTCTGCCGAAACCTCGATCTAGTTCTAAGCGTGCATCATACACAAATAAAGATCGGCCAAGAGTGTTGATTCGAACCTTGACGTTTGAGTTTTGTGGATAACAGACTTAGCAGCTTTCTGAGAAGGAATCGCCATGGATTTCTCCGCTATTGCTGCCGTTGGTTCCTTCGTGGTTTCAGAACGTGTATTAAAACCCAAAGCTACCGCATTATTCATACTGGGGTGTCTTCTCGCGTTTGATTTGAAGACTAAGAAACATGATATTCCCTCTTTGAGAGTTTATCGGGGTCCAGCGCTCTTGGCCTTTACTTTAATGATGGCAGCATATTCCTTGCGGACTTGGAGACGAAATGGCGTGGCATGCGATGAGCTGCTGTTTCTACCAGGCACACTGCATGGACACGAAAATGGAATAGAGGGACCCTTGATTGAAATGCCTCTACAGGATCAAGCAGAAGCAGATATGGCTGCTGGTGGCTATCCGGCAGACACAATTCGACCTGCTGCGTTGAGACGAAGGACGACGTCGATGGATTTGGATGTGGAATTGGAACCGCTGAAGGAGGAGGGACCGAATACACAACTTACACAATCTCCTCATAGGTCGGAGATGTCCAGTTTTGAAGATACCTCTGAACACAGTGAGCAAGAGTGTGAAGAGCGTGACCCTGATGGAGGACCTTTGGAGGAACTAGCGCCAGCTGAAGACAATCGCGGCCGAATTCAAAGGTGGCGAGACAATCACCCTAGGCTAGATAAACTCTGGACATTTTTCTTCGACCGAGGAGCAACAGGGGGCACTGGCACACAGAGCGCAACATACGCCCCTTCTGGTCCTGCTGTCTTTGGTGCTGGTCTGGATCTGAGCATGCCTGTGTTGTTCAACTTTCATTTATACATTGAAGCGTACAATCATATTCAGGGACCGGCAGGGGAGACAGCTGCCAAAATTCTGCCAGTTTGTTTCCTTAGCGTGCTAATCGTTCGAACGATTTTGCCTCCGGGAAGACGATTCAGGTTTTGGAATACTCTCAAATTCACTTTCACAGCGCCTCTACATTTTGTACGTTTTCGAGATGAATTCATCGGAGAAGTTATGACTTCATGGATCCGACCTGGCCAAGATCTGTTTTTTGCTCTCTCTTACTATCTCACTGTAATATGGGGAACGTTGTCTGGAAAATACGGCCTTGAACAATGTGGCGCAATACTGGAAGATTCATGGCTTCTGCACAATGTGATCCTACCATCGCTGGCGATTCTTCCTCTGTGGCTGAAGTATTTGCAGACGCTTCGACAAGCCTATGATGCCAACAGACGGTGGCCCTACCAAGGGAACGCTTTGAAGTACTTGAGTGCAACAGTAGTCATTATTTACGGCGTCACTCATCCTGATAAACGAAGCCATCCTGTTTGGATAGCCTCTTTTACTCTGACGTTACTCTATCAAGTATTTTGGGATACAGTCATGGACTGGGAGATGTTCGAAATCCAACGGGATATCCTTATCGAAGCTGATCAGGATACTTGGTGTTCCCGGATTCAGAGCTTTAGTCCTTCTTCTCGATTCTTGCTGTCGTTACAAGTGTATATCGTTCAACCTTTGGCAGGTGGGATCCAAAGAATACCAAGCCTGAGGCAGATTCGATTGCGGCAACGACGCCTGTACAAAGCAGAGAGCTTCTACTGGAGAATATTTGCATACAACACAGTAATGCGCTTTACTTGGATGGCGTGCTTGATCCCATCCTATCACATTTCTAGGCGGAAAGAAACTGTTTTGACGTCCACCAGTGATATCAACAGCTATTGGTCTGTGTTGCTGCCAATCGCTGAAATCGTTCGACGCACACTATGGGGATTTCTGTACCTAGAACGAGAAACGCTCAAATTGATGGATTCAGATTCAAAATATTCGCAGATGGCAACGGAAGATGAATCAGATGAGGGAGATCATGGCTCAAAATACAACAGCCGGGCTCAACTCTTGCCAAATTGGCTAGACAATCAACAGCAGCTTGCCCAAGATGCGGCAACCTCGAGATCGAAGCAAAGAGCAAAATGGATGCACCAGCTGTTTGTTGTGGAACTTTACATTTGGGCTACTGCATTTGTTGTTTTAGGATGTTGGGCTGCTACTTGATCAAGGCCAGTTCAACACGGATGAGAACCAAGGGAGTCTCCTCCACTTGGTTCGATCGCCAAGGGAATAGACAGAACGAGGAATTTCAACGCAAGAGTGTTGTGTTCCCAACCGAGCAGCAATCAAACATGGTATCTAATTCTGATGCCACCAAAAACTATAGTTGGTTCTTCGCTGCTCGCTGTCAATACGCAGAAGCGCAGATTGTCGCTTCCCCACTATAATCACTATATATAGGCTATTACTTCTAGAGAGTTGAGTGATCGTTCAAGAGAATAATCAAAGTCTATTGGTACGCTTGGTTCTAGTTGAAGGGATCAACACAATTTGCGCGGTCTAGCGCGTAGATAGCCTTGCTGCAAAACCTCATTTCATTTCTGTCAACGGGTGTGGCTGGTTCAGATTCGTCAATAATGCAAAGGGTGATCCGAAGAAACAGGAAGATTTTGAATTATGCTCGCTATGAGAAACAATCCTCGACAAGAACGGACAAGAAAGTCCGCCGAGGGAAGAACCTATGTTCAGTCTTCGGTGTTTGTATTGTGGTCACAGTCATTCTCTTGGCCTTCAGGGAAACAAGAACTTCGAAAAGCGGCATCCAATCTCCCCTTCAAAAACTTAGCACGACCATCGATTCTCCTGCTTTGCCAAAATCGAAGACAAATACGACTTTAGTGGAATGCAGAATTGTAACCCCAAATTGGATCAATACAGGTGCACCAAATGGCGTGTGGAGGATTACTGTATACAATGACGCACCATGTGCGCCAGTGTTCCTTAGCCTGGTAGTCGGTGGGTACTACAATGACGTCTATCTGTTTCGGGTAATTCAAGGATTTGTTGCCCAATGGGGCTTTCGTCCTGTTGCTCCCAGTGCTGGGGGCTGGAAGACTCAAAAGAGACACGAAGATCAAAAGGCAAAGACATACACTGGGAACCTTTCGAACATTAGGGGCACAGTAACCATGATCAAAGGTGATTTACCACAAGTATTTTTGAATCTTGGAAACAATCGCCGACTGGATAAAGACAACACCATTCCGTTTGGAAGAATAGATGGTAGGGGCATGGAAATTGCCGCAAAGTTATACACTGGGTACAAACCGGGTCAAGGTCAGATTCCAGCAATAAAGAATGGGACGGCCCCCACATTATTCCCCAAAATGAGTAAAGTTGAGAGATGTAATGTAGCTCAGGAAACATAAGTTTTGGTTTTTGTCCCACGGTTGTTCTTGGAGACAAATGCAACCCCTAGCTTTCTTGAGCACTACATGAGAAATGTCTAGTTCAATTCTAGCAACTTGTCTCCTGGGGAGCTCTGCAATGTTCATTAACTCGCTCTAGCCAAGCAGCAGGCCTCCACTCACTAGTAGGAAGGTTCAAAAGTTCAATACTAGCAACTTGTCTGCTGGGGAGCTCTGCAACGTTCATTAACTCGCTCTAGCCAAGCAGCAGGCCTCCACTCACTAGTAGGAAGGTTCAAATGCTCAAGTAAGACAAAAACACAATCCTCTGTGAGAAGCAACTCTTAGTTTGTCAACAGAGAATTGCCGATAAAGTGTGGAAGCTACAGTGGCAAAAGGGCGCATGAATGAACCCTATGCTACGAAAGGATAATCCTAAAGGATTACCCGGCACCGCCTCAACTACTTGGGCCTCGCACCGACCGATTTTGGCTTGTTCGTATGAAACACCTGCTTTGGCTAGCCAGTGCATGAGACTCTACGGTTATGATCACATGGGTAATAATACGTAGAGGGTTGTTGGCACAGTAGCGCAGGCACACTAGAATTAGGGAATGAGTTCATGGGACTCGGGACTGAAATATTCTCAGTGCCAAGTGAGGATAGAAAAAGGACTCAAGCCAGGGAGGGAAGGTGGTATTTTTTTGACATTTGCAATGACAGCGAAGAAGGATGATCGACTCTCTTGCCATCATGGTCGTTGAACGAGAAAAGTGAGACACCTCCAATGCATTCGGCTCGAATGCTAGCTCTCCGCCTTCTCCTTCCTCCAGTGCACCGCTGTCCGTCCTCCGCGTCCGACTCCCGTGTATCCAGTCATGCTAGCGCTGAGCGGGTCCTAGGTAGGCTGGACTCGAAGTATTCGGATGCGATGAGGTCTCACTCTACATCCGTTTACGTCTTGCCCAAAAACAAAAGACAGCAACGAAAACAGTGGTGGAATCTTTTGACTCATTCACAAGAAACGTTAGGAGACGTTACGTAGGCTTCGTAGCTTTAGACAATGACAGAACATTCCGAATTCCCATATGCTGGAGAAATTTGCTTGTCAGCATCCACCATATCTGGTTTGAAAGGTGTGGCTCCTGCTTGGCATGTACAAAAATTCTGAGCTTTCCAACAATGACAGACTCAAACGACGACGCTCCTTTTACGCCAAGCTCGAAGCCTAAGATCGAAGAGGTTTTTGAGTTGATTCAGGAGGGGAAGACTTTGCGAGAATTGGACCCTTGGAATGCCGCCGACAAGTTTGTGCATGCTAGGATGCTACTGGATCTTCTTGCAACAGAGCAGCCACGAACGAACGACGAAGAAAAGCAAATAGCGGCGCTATATGAAAAGCAAGCATGGGAATACTTAAGGCAGTCCAGAGAATGCTTGATTGATGCCATGAAAGAAGAAAAAGACCGCGACGAGGAAGAAGAGAAGTTGAGTTTGTCTGAATTGACGGACGAACAAGCAGAGGCACGACTGAATACGTTTGCATCTCTGTTTTCAAGAAAAATGGAAATTAGAACCGAAGATGATTCTGGCAGAAACCGACCATCGATTGAAGAGCGATTACGAGATTTGAACGCTTCATTACCCAGCGGCTTCAAAACGTCAGAGGAACGAATGAGGGATATTAATCAAGGCCTCAATAAGTTGGGGCTGTCCCTATATACGCAGAAAGCTCCTTTTGCGAGATTCCTGGAAGATGAAATACCAAAGGACGAAGACGAGCAAGTGAATGATATCATCGCCCAAGCTCATGACGAAGTCCAATTCGAAAAAAACGCTACCCTCACCACCGAAACTCCCTCGAAGCCATCATCAAGTCTCGATGATGACGAGGATGAGCAAGACGAAGAAAGTGAGAGCGATCAGGAAGGGAAAGAAGACGGTCTTTTGGAAGACGATGTATTGGCAATGAAGAAAATAAGAAGGAGAGCCGAGAAGGCACAAGTGAAGCTCGCTGAATTGGTGGTGCTGTTGGACGAAGCTCGTGCTATGAGAGAAAAAGAAGAGAACGATGACGCAGAGAATGATGACAACTCCTCCGATAGTATTGCAAAGCCAGATGCCAACGCACATCTGGTGTCTGCCAAGAAGAAACTGAAAGGTGCTCAAAGTGATCTGAAGAAGGCGATGACAAACTGGTTGGAAGACCTGGCATAGGAGAATCCAATGACCACAATTGCAGACTCCTAGTCTTGATAAAGTCTTTGTAACGTAGTCTTTGTAACGTATGTATTCATCTCTTCCAATATACAGTTGTCCCATGTACTGCCATTTCAAAAATTCCTCGTTTTGCTACAGGTACCTTCATACAACTTATTGTCAACATGCAAGAGGGAATTTGACAACAATTGCAAGTTTCGACTACAGTAGTCCATTGTTTGTAGCTGGCTGACTAACTCGATTCATTCACAGGGCACGTGCAATCACCCTGTCTTGGCTCGTGTTTTCAATTCAACCAATATATAATTCGAACACGACATCATTTGTTTTCAGTTCTGGCCAACAGTTACAAGAAGAAAGTTGAGATCATTCAACCTATATCATAGCAGCCTCACCATGGCGATGCTACCTGAGAAAGAATCGCTACAACAGAGCAGACGACGGAGGAAAGGCCCAGGCCATGGAGAGGCAGAACCAACCTTCTGCCCATCGTCCGACTTTGGAAAATATCGTGCCGATCACGACAAAGGAAAGATATATTCTGGCGCATGTTCAATGGGCCAAATATTTCTAAATACCTGCCTATGCTTCTACAGGAATTTGAAAAATTGCTACCATCGTTATTCCCTTCGGCGAAGTTTGGTTTTACCTCTTCTGCTTGGAGAAGCAAAGTCGCAACCTGCGAGAACGTCAGGCATTTTTGTAGACCTTTCAGTTTTCCTTTTCTTGGCTTCACTTTTTTTAAGAACAGGGGGGCGAAGAGGCCTTCGCCCAGCCTCAGACTTTGAATTGAATCAAATTCCCCTTCGAATTCCCAAATTAGATTTATCAGATTCAAAGCTGGACGTGGGCGGATGGCTGTTGTTTCACGAATTCTCGCGCCCCACGGACCCGATCGATATTGGGCAACCAAGCAGAGCGTCTCTGCAGTTTGTCGGGTTGTTCGGAGAACCTAGGGAGGCAATACCCTATGACGAAGAAGACGCAGAACTGAATTGGAAGCGCCATAGGCACAGCCATCGCTATCTCGACCCTTACTATGAGTTTGATGAAGATCTAGAGGACACGGAAGTCACATGCCGGCGAGCCAACTGGAAGCATTTGTACCGGCCAAATTGCAATAGCCTTCATGAGTTGGATTTGATGAATGACTACCCATCCAGTCATGTTCGACTGAAAGACACTGAACAACTTGACTCGTTTTACATCAGCCATGGGTATTTTCGCGATGTGTGGGTTGTCGAAAGTCAAGACGGTGCAGAGAAGACTGTTCTTAAGGTTTCAAGATGGAAGCACGACTTTGGCAAAACGTTGCTCCATGAAATTTTGAGAGATGCGCTAATAATGGAGCGAATGACACACTCTCCTAGAATCGTCGATATCTTTGGTCATTGTGGGACTGCAGTTCGAGTAGAAGCGATCCCATATGAAGTGGAAGAAGTCATCGTTCCAGATGGGAATATCAAGCAAGAGAAGCTACATGACGAGTACGATGTCCAGCCACAAAACTCTTATACTGCTACTGAAAAACTTGAAATAGCGTTGGATATGGCTGAATCGCTGGCTGATCTTCATGGTTTTGAAGATGGTATCATGTAAGTAACTTCCTCTGATTTTTTGACATGGTCTTGGCTACTGATTGTTTTCTTCTTCTTTCGATTTGTCCTCAGCGTACATGACGATGTCCAACTTTGCCAATGGCTCCGGAAAAAGGACGGCACTCTTAAACTTGGAGACTTCAATCGAGCCGAGATTATGGACTACAATGTGGAAAAGAACGAATACTGCAAATATGTCAATGGAGAGTGTTTTGGAAATGTACGATTAATTTTTTTTTCTTCAAGGGCACAAGCTTTGCATTTCATCTCTAACAATATGTTTTCCATATATGTATCTAGTATCGTGCACCAGAGGAGTTTGCAGAAAAGCCACTGGATGAAAAAATTGATATTTGGTCCTTTGGCAACAATATGTATGCATTGGTAAGATGCGCCTGGCCCTCCTTTTTTGACATCCATTCTCTATGCTAAATCTAACATTGGATGAAAAACATTGGATGCAATTCAGTTGACAGGACTTTGGATCTTTTACGAAAATGACGACGACGACGTCATTCATGTAAGCCTGTGCTGTGTTTATAATTTCGTTGGACTGTGCTGTTTGTTTTTGGCTAAGAATACTGTTTCGAATGCAGACCAAGCTTATTGATGGAAAAACGGCGTACATAGACCCGCGTTATAAGAAGCGAAGTTATGCCGAGCAGCAACTGGTCAAGCTAATAAAACAATGTTGGAAGTACAATCCTGAGGATCGGCCGTCCATATTCGAGTTGGTGGATCAATTGCGAAAAGCTGTGTCAGAAAATCTTCGGCTCAAAGGTCCTGGAGAGGAGGAGCCCCTCGCAATCACAGAAGACGAGGAGAGTGATGATGAGAATGATGGTCCTGAGAGTATTGTTGCTAAAAACAAGGTAGTGGAATCGAAAGATGATGGAGAATCTAAAAGTAGCTTCGAATGAAGTAATCTTAGCCGTAGATGGCCAAGCAAACAAGAAACGTACCAGCCCCAGGTGTGATAGTGTTCGCGCCAGGATGGGAGGGGTTATGAGAGGAGAACTTCGTGTTCCTGAGATGAGTTTACAGTGTACGGTGCAATACCTATGTCAATTCTTACGTAGCTTTCTACTAGCACTAGTACAGACCTCCCTCCAACGCTGCTGGTTGTCATTCGTTGGGGAAAGCAAGCAGCAAACATTCCACAAGGAGTTCACAAACACTTCCTCCTAGCATTGCCTTCAGCCGTCAGATTTAGATGTATCACCGTCACATTATCTTGTACAGATAATGGAGATTCCCCTGGATGCCCAGCGTGAATTCTACGGCCATGGCAAGGGTCCACCAATGCTTGTCGACGATCCTCATGATTTCCAATCCAGTCGACGGAAGCGCCGAAAACGGCGAAAAACATCAAAGATGAACAGTATGACTGCCGATCAGCTCTTGGCATCCGTAAAGAAACATCAACGAAGCACGCCGTCGCCATCCACGCTGCCGGGTGACTTTCCTCAACCGTATGCCTATCGATCGTTGGCGGTTTACGCGCTGCTAAGAACTCTCAGTGTACAGCTCCGCCTGTCCCCTTTCACTCCGAATGTCTTTCTCCGTGCTTTGTATCTCCCCTATCCAAACAACCTTCTGGGAGATGTTCACGTGAGCCTGTTACGGATTTTGCTTGCTACCTTGAAACTCGGTTATGCGTATAAGGAGAAGGGGTCTTCGATTTCGTACCACAAGCGAAGGACGGTGGACAGTATTAAAATACCCTTGAAAGGAGGCGACAACTTGACGTTTTTGGATGGCTGCACGTGGCCTTTGTTTTACGACGACTATTGCCATTTGACTGCGGACCGGCTTTGGGCTGCGTTGAACGATGAAGAGGATCATGTGGACTTTCGAAATCTCGGATTGCAGTCTTTGGGAATGTCGGATTATGCCGACGAGCAGTTCGCCAACGAAACACAAAGACCAGACTCAATGCATTATACCAAGTTTGCAAGAGCGAATCCATCAGAATCAAACGAACAAGATGCACATGACGAAAGCGATAGCGACTATACCTTGGACCAGGAAGAAGAAGGGGAGGATGACCCGAAAGAAGCTAGAAGGAACTCCAAAGTGCTTGATCTGGAAGGAACTTTCTCTCACACAGAGTCAAAGCACCTTTTCGAGAAGAGAGCCTTTTCAAATGGCAAGAGACGATCGTTAATACTTCCTACAAAATCAAAAGTAGCCGAGGTGTCTTCCGTGCCGTCGCAAAAAGTTGTGCAAAGCCTCAGGGGTGACACTAGTAGCAAAGAACGAAGCACAACTACACCACGCTATCGAGGAAGACTACTGCCTCTTCATAAGGACCGAAATACCCCGAGTAGAAAGCGTCCCTTGGACAACGACGAAACCTCGCAGGCAATGTCTATTAGCCATCCACAGACCTTCACAATTCAGAGTTCAGACACTATGCCCGGAAAACCTTTCCGAGTGGACGACGACGTTATTAAAGACTTGCGAACATTTTTGTCCGGGGATACAGTTCCTCCACCAATCACAGAAATGGAAACTGTAGAGAATGATTTCGGAATTGAATACGATTCCGAGGCCACCGTAACGGCACGTCATAAGGTGTGCAATTGGCCGCAGTTTGAACCTTTGAAAATGCTGCGATCTGGCGTGCCCTATCATCGGCTTTCTATCGCTCACAAATTGGATATGTTGGAGTTTCTGATTGATGAATTGCTAAATTTGGGACCGATTGCTGAAGAATTCGCCACGCGACAAGCTGTTTCTGAAACCTCTCCATTTCTTTACGGCGTTTTGCCTACCAAGAGTGAGTTTGACAATCTAACGAATGAGGATGAATGCGGCGTTTGCGGATTGGAAGGAGAGCTGTTGTGTTGCGATGGTTGTATCTGCAGTTTTCACAGAGCGTGCATTGACATGTCACCTGCCGAAACGCTACCGGACGGAGAATGGTTGTGTCCTGAGTGCAAAGTTGTTGATCCTTCAAAGTTCGGTTCTCTTAGGGGGGGGCGGAAGTCCTCAGTAGACTGGTTTCATGTTGGCGAGGTTGCGAATGTTCTAAAGGCTCATGAGGATGTTTCGAACGTCCTAGAATTTAAGGAGGAAATGACAGCCGATCTACAAGTTGGAACCGGGTCCACGCTCTCAAATCAAGTGGAGTCGCTGGCCCATTCACACGTGAGCTTGAAATCTTTGCCATTGGCAAGCCCAGAGCCAATCGAGTTGGCGAATGTATCCGAGCAAAATGTACATTCATCCCAGCCTGAAGTGTTTCGTACTCAACCAAATGGGCTGCCAATCAATGGCGTCGTGGGCAAACTACCGATCAGCAACCAAGCGAGGTCAAAATCAGAAATTCAAGCTGTTTCTAGATACGGAGCCAATGTCCAAGCACCGCCTCCACTTGAAAGAAAAGGTCCCAGTCCTTGCTATACGAATGGGGCTTCGCCAGGTTTCATCTCGACCATCGAGAGGAGCAATTCTCCTGAGGAAACGTTGGCGGTTTCCAAGGTTGCGACTCAAGCAACTCCAGGGAACTGTGAAGGGAGGGATGGTTCTACGAACGCTGGAAGATCAGCAGTTGGATACGAGGCGACACCAGTGCTACCACCTAGTTCAAGCGGAACTATCGCAAACAACGTCATTGGAGAATCCTCACTTTTGAAAAACCAACAGGCATCGTCCACTCGCGACTCGATGTTGCCACACAAAGAACAGAGTAGCCTGGATGATTATTCAAGTATTGATGCAAATGCAGCCATACCAAAATCTCTGAAGACCAATTCGTCGAACTTGGACAAAAACCTGGCTTTGAACGAATTTGAATTCCTCATCGTACATGGTTTCGCCTTTTGCAGAAAGCATTCACAGCCTTGCTCGAGACCGTATACTACTATGACTGAACAACAGTTGTGCACGTGCTTGAAAGGAATTGGTGAATTAAGAAACGCATGGCCCTTTGTACAGATTCCGACTGGCGAAAGCTATGACGGTAGACATTTCCTTTCTGTCAGGGATTACTTTAGGGCATTCGAAGCTTTCAACCCGTCCTTCTATGTGAATAAATACAGAAAAGCTCCAGTTCCAATTGTCTTCAAGGCTGGCGGAGGGAAAGAAATGCCATCCTTGATGTTGGCATCTTACGAGAGCGAATGTAACTCTAGTGCAACTTACAAGCTTTCTGAAACATTGCTGAGAGACATGGCGTTTGACAAGCAGCTGGCCGACTCTCTCAAATCGGAGCGATCGTTATTCAATCCGTACGCCCTTGTCACAGGCTACATGTTGAAGCTTGATGCAACACTTCGCAAGGCTTGCCTGCTGAATGAGTTCTGGGAATCGGGGAAAGTCAGAGCTGCCCACGAAGTATGGTCGTCAAATGTAATGAAATGCCGATCTGTGTCAAAACTATCAAAGCTATTGCTCAAGCTGGTGGACCAAATGCATCCTAGAGCTTTCCTTGACGGATGGTTTCATAATACACAGCTCAAGAAAGCAGAGACGCTAGTCGGCTCCGAACGCTACTATGAACAGTTGCCAGAAAACTGGAACGCCAAGAAAGAGTTGCGAAAGCGTCGCTGGGAACGAACACCATCGACTATGATACTCAGTCTCTGTGCCAAAGAGGACTGTCCGCTCGAGTTTTTTGTTCAAGGGATTCGCCCAGAGATTGGAATGCAAGCAACGGCTGTGAGAAGCAAAAGAAAGAAAACAAAGTCCAGTGTGCCTTGGTCCACCAACATCCTGCCAAATAGAGACGCAAGCAATGATCATGCCAATCTGAAATCAAGCATTTCTACAAACAATACGTCGGCCAATGGTGAAGAACGAGACTCTAAGGCGATTCCAATTGGATTGCAGCCCACATTCGTGGATGTTAGTGACATTGAAAGACCTCAAAAACCGTATCCAGCATATTTTCAATTTGCAAATCGTAGAAGGCTTGAGATGAAAGAGAAAAACCCGAATGCAAGCAGCACCGACATCTCCAAAATCCTTTCGAATGTATGGAAGAGTTCCTCCGATGAATTCAGGGAAAGGTTTTCGAAGGAGGAAATGAAACAACGGGAAGAGTATAAGGAAGCAATGGAAGAGTACCATAAGAAGGTGGAGGAAAGATATGTTGCAATGGGGGTAACTTATCCAGGAAGGCAGCTAGCAGGAAAGATCGGGCAGCAGGCTTTTGATAATCTTGCGATCGATGCTTCAAATGAGGATATTGACCATGGCAGAGGTAGCATTCGTCGATCAAGAAGATCTGGCAGATTTGCCAGGAATAGTGTTGATACAGATAATCAGGCGCCTGCATCTTCGTCGATCAATACCCTTGCAACCGGCAAAGTTCCTTCTGACAGCCTCGAGTTGCAAGTAGAGCAATGCAAGCTGGGCCATATAAAACCAATCGAAAAGCTTGTGAAAAGCGCAACCCAGAAAGAACAGTTTTGGCCACTTGCTGGCAGAATTCCATTTGAAACCGCGGGGGATTTGCCACCATCTACGATGAGGCGATTGGGTCGCAACGCAGGTGCAGCCAAGGCACCTCACGTGGCTTACAGCACTAGCCACGAAGTTGCGCAGGTATGCTGTGCTCATCTATGGAGGAAACGCACCGACAATTGCTCAACATTCGAAGATCTTTTGTACCAAGCTCGAGTTTTGGAATCATTTTTAGATCGCCAGGTGAGATTTTGAGAACGTTTCTCTGTGTATTGAAAACTGCTGCCTACTGACTTTTTCAATAGGCGATCCACTCATTTGAAGGTGCGGCACGGAGGGGGAAATCTCAGTTCCAGAAAGAGGTTCGCTGTTCTCAGACCGATCCAGACTCTGGAGTTGTCTATCACTTTGTTGTCAACAAAAAAAGCCGGAAGGGATGTTGGATAGCGGAAGACTCCATGGACGTTTCTTGTTTGACACTTGAACTATTCACCCGGAAACAGAAGCAGATCTCCCTCCGTCAGGCCAGGGTTGAGGCAGCACAAAAGATTGAACGTGAAAAGCTTCTGAAGTTGCGAGCGGAAAATGAAAGATCAAAGCTGCTGGCAGCTGAAGCTGCAAGACGGCAGGCTCTAGCAAAGCAAAAGACTGCTGCTGACGTCCGTTTAGCAGCGACATTAGAACAAAAAAGTGGGAATCTCAAAACTGCACCGCCTCCGTCACAAAGATCAAACCTGGTAGCAGCTGAAGCTACAAAACACCAGGCTCTGACTAGTTCAAAAGGAGCTTCCGAAAACCGTCTTCCAGCAGTATCAGAACAGAATGGTTTCAATTTCGCTACTGCACCACCTATTTCACATATTGGCTTCGCTGATGTCAACAAGCAGATACAAAATGCAGTTGAACAGCATGGGAAGGATGTTAAGCAAATGCTGGAAGCTCTGGTTCGAATTCGAGTATTGCCCACCGAAGCAAATATTAAGGCATTGCGACAAAAAAACGTGTTGGCTCTACGAGCTGCTGCAGAGCAACTCAAGCGACTCACTCCTCCAATTGTTCTCACAGAGCACAACTTATGGGAAATGCTAAAGGAGCGCGAGAAAGCTGTTGCAGGGAAACCCTTAGAAACGTTCGCACGCGTTGGAGCAGCACAACAAGGTACAATCAACTCGCATAGCTTGGCAAATACCAGTGCTGTACATCAAGCAGACGCCACAACGCGGGTTCCGAGGAGTGATCCAGCACCTGGTCGGTCCAATCCAGCTAGAGTTACCTCACAGCACCCAGAATATGCACCAAATGAGGATAGTCTAGGAGTATTTTCTCCAACACCTATAGCTGATTGTCTACACCGGAAGAGAAGCAGCGGGTACGATCTGTCGGAGATTGTGTGGTCGGACATGGAGGATTTCGATATAACGCATGGCTCTGGAACCCCCGATAACAATGTCAGCAACAGGTCGCAACCTCCAATCGATCCCCGAGTTCCGCAGAATACTGGCACTGTCGGACAAAATTCTTTCTCGCAGCCAAAACCAGTACCGATCAATCAGCCAAACACGAATCCACGTCAGGGTCAGTTTTCTCTCCCTCAGTTTCAAAGATCGAATCCATTGAATCAAGGAAATAGCTTCCAAAGGAGACAAGCACAGATTCACATTCCAAATGGCTACAACACACCCTCTATTGGTCAGCATGGGATGAGGCAGCAAAGGGAACAAGCATTGATGAACAGTCACTATGCGAAGAATGTCCAAGATAACCAAAGTTCGCAGCCATTGTCGCAGCGAATGGTCCAGCAGCTGCAGCAGCAGCTGCAGCCGTCTCAGCACATCATGATGCAGCGGCAACTTCAACAGCAAATGCAGCAAGCCTCGTTGTCAAATACTATACCACACCAGCATCCAGGGTCGCAGCCACAGTTTGTAGGGCAAAGCCAAGCCTTGTTCCAGCAGCGGCATCAACAACAACCGTGGGTACCGCAACCGCCCCAACAAGGCTTCTTTCAACAGCAGCCGAACCAGCAGATACAGCAACTGCAGGGGTGGATGTCTGGGAATCCCTTCTCTCAGAGCTAATCTATCAATCTGGCGGCGCAATTTTGTTGAAAGAGGATACTTTGAAGCTTGTTTTGGTACGAGACTAGATTTTATCTTTCGTCCTTACAGTGTTGGTCTAAGCTCGTGCCTTTCATTAATACACGGTTTCGTAATGAAGTACAAGCATCAGCAATAGACTCATTCGATAGATCTGGGCCTTTCCACAACGACAGCTGTCCTGAAATAAAAAAGTTTCGCCTAGTTCCCGCAGTTTTCAGGGCTAGACTCGAAGCTACTGCTCTGTTTTGAGGCAAAAGTAGAATTGGAACTCTTAGCTGCGTTGGAATCAGTTCATTCCGGAGGACGTCCGATCCCGCCAGAGGCGGGCCAGATGCCGAGAGCATTTCATCTTCTAGTGCTTCTTTCGAAGACAATCGCCTCTTAGGATCAAGTACAACTAGTTGAGACAGCAAGTTGTGTAGGGCCCTGTCCTCCGTAGTGCGTGGCAGGATTCTTTCCCATGGTTGGGGTAACTTTGATTTGAACGACAGCTTGCCAAAGTCTGGCAATGAATTACAAGACGGCCAACTAGCGTCAGTAGGAGTTCCCAGAAAATCAAAGATTAACGACAGCTGATCAAGAACATTTTTCCCCTCAAAAATTGGTCTTCCTGTGATAAGTTCTGCAACGACAACTCCTGCACTGTACATATCGACCGATGGGTGACTGGCTTTACCCCCAAATAAAACTTCTGGAGGTCTATAGTACAATGTACATAAACCTTTCGTACCAATCTCACCAGGTGCCAATGCCACAATAGATTTGTCCACGTCCGCAACTTGTCTTGCAATTCCAAAGTCACAGAGCTTCACAACTCCCATCGAAGATACGAGGAGATTCCCTGGCTTCAAATCACGATGAATGATTCCAGAATCATGACAATGATTCAAGGCCGCGAAAATGTCTCGTGTAACCGTCTTGACAACGTCCAATGTAAGAAGCGGACGAAATGTCCGCCGTCTCCATTCGAGGGAAATGTGCAAGTCGCATGGGCAATATGGAAACACCAATGACAGGGATTTGCTTTTGCCAGAGTACATGGCTAAGAGAGGAATAATATTTTCATGGTAACTTAAGTTGTGGAGAGCAGAAATCTCATTGAGGACATCTTTCGATAATTCCATTCCAATTTTGGGACTGGGGACTACAGCCTGCCCAAGCCTCTTGATAGCAACGAACCGACAAGGTTCAGTTTCGCTGTTGTGTTGAATGGCAATGGAGAGGTCGCCGAATGCACCTCGAGCGAACACTGGATTGCCATCCCGCCGATCAATCTCGTGAATCGACTCTTTTCCAAAGGGTGAGAAAGTTTTGTCGACGTTAGGCACAGCATCCATTCCATTATCCTGTTCCACAGCCATTGTCAACCTTTTGTGGGAAATTTTGTGTTTACTGATTCTAGCAACTTCGACTAACACGACTTATGGAAAAAGCTTAGAACAACGAAAACTAAAATGCTTCTTCAGCCGTCAAGAAGAATGGAAGGTGCTATTTGAAACAGCCAAGAGCAAGGAGGAGAACAAATTGACGAGCGCATTTTTAAAATAAATGGAATAAAGTTCTACTACTAGGCAATAAGAGGATGAGAATCGACAATGTTGCATGGAGAACAAGGATCTACCGCCATTCGTGCTGTTGAAGAACACTCTTTTCCCGCGCCAACCTGACTAGGCAAGCTTTCAAGGATACAGTTTAGTAATCAACCAGACGTCAACCAAACGGCATGTAGACCAGGGTATAAAGATGGTGTATATTAATCTTGTTTCCCTAATACTTAAGACTCAAGAACGTTTTCTGTTTGCAATCCCTTGAAGGAAGAAACTTCCACAAGCTGTGCCAAAGTGTAAAGCTTTTCGTCAGCATCTTCGTCTTCATTACGCTTTCGGGAAAGTCGGACACGGATTCTGGTTGGAGGGTTCTTAATACCAGTGGACCAGACCTTCTTGTTCAGGCTTGCGTCAATTCGGACATCGGATGTTCCCATTGCCTTCTGTGCGAACTTGCGGATTTCCTTCACTGCTCTCGGAGCACGGCGTTTGAACTGCTGCTTGTGAATGCGCTTGGAAAGTTGGATGGTATAATCCCGAGTTACCAAATCGGGCTTGGGTGCAGAAGATTTAACCATTTTAAAAATAAGAAATCAAACCGAAACTGAAAACCAAATAAAAGAACGGGACTGTGAGTATAGTTTATGGCTTTGTGCAGACCTAGGAATCGTTATGAACAGCATGCGGCATAGACTATAGGAGATTGGGACACAATGGCGAACAACACTTCCAGAGCGACTGACGACATCCTTCGCACTCTCCCCAAACGCAGAGCACCACTCTCTCCATCAATGCACCAACCTCTACAGTACGGCTACACTAGACGATCGACAAAATACAAGGCTGCGAAAGCTTACCTTCAAGAAACAATTAGCTGTCGTATCATCGACAATAGAGCGGATTATCGCTTGGGATACAGTGGCTTGCGATTGACTTGGTGGACCAAAAACTAAGAAACAGGTAAAAGGTAATCGTTGGAGTGATGTCTGCCCTACTGCGCTCATCCCCCAAGATCAACTACGCCGTGCACCCCCATTTCGAGATGTACAGTAATCAATAGAAGACCCTCCGACCAAGTTGACTACAAAAAGGTGGCTCCGTTTCTCCCCCCTCGTACTCAATACTATATCCCCCAGACACGAGCAGCATTTTTTTTTCGCGCCACTGCTAGATTCAGTCCTCTCTCGTGAAAGATAGCTAAAATAGGTATGGGGTGGCATGCGCGATATGTTGACGTGATCATGAATGACCTGTTTGAAATTATTAGCTGTAGATAAGATGCAATATTTAGTAACGCCACATGAGGATGAAACGGAAAAAAGGGTGTAAAAGAGAGGCTACTACCGTTATCCTACAGTAGTCTACACGACAAACATCGGATCCTCGCGCTGCTTCTTGTCACAGAACTAAGCCTACACATTCACAGGTACAACTGGTACTCGAAGTCAAAAGGAAATATGGTAGCCACTTGAAAAGTGGGAAGTCGATCATCCTGTTTCGTTGTTGAGGAATTGGAGTGAAAGCCCTCTTTTGTGACAAGTTATAGTGCATCCTTCACCTCTGTATCGACATTGAAGATACCCCATAGACGGAAAAAGCAGCGTTCCTGTGCTTGTTAGGCTCTACTTTTTGCCGGCAAATTGGGTAGGGAAACTGGGCTGCAAGAAAGATCAGGGCAAGAAATTAACGGTTTGATCCCTTGGCCTGAACCGATACTTTCACGACCAGAAAGACTGACCGGTGAATTCAGCATGACGACTCCTTTCAAGAGTTCCATGGGAGGACTTTCTATTTCCAGTACATCCGATGCTGACATGTCCATGGAAGGTTCTGATGACGTTCCTGTGGAATCCATGCTTTCATCACCGCCTAGAGCCCCTCGAAGCGTCAGCAGAACGAGGAGCGCAGGTGGATCTTTCGCTCACCGTTTGTTTGAAGATAATGAAGAAGACGAAGACGACCAATATTGCAAGAGATCTCCTGTACTGAAGCCGCTCGATTTGAACTTGGATCTGAATGACGTGACTGCTGAGACTTCGGCGAGTGCTTCAGGTGCCTTCAAGGAGAGGAAGAGGCACGCCGAGTCAGCCTTGGATGGCAGGGATGTCAGCTTTGATGATGTGGAAAGTCCTGTGGAGATGCATCAGTCCCCACACATTTCTCCTTCTTGCTATAAGTCCCCTGCCAACACTCGCTCCATCGCACACAAGTCGCCATCGTCCTTTCGTACCCTAGATGGAAGGATGGTCACTTCCAAGAATCCTTTTTCACCAATGCTCATGGAAGATCACACACCCACCAGGACGAATCCAATAGGAGATGCTTTGACCTTTCCTGTGTCTCTGGACGACGCGTCGAAGAAGCCATCTAATGACGAAGGATCACTGCCTGTTCTACGTCATCGATTACACAAGCGTGAAACCGGCCGCGAGTTTGTCCGGGATGGCTACCCAGCCAAATCGGGAGAGTTCAGAGGCTTTACCGGCTCTCCTATTGATGAAATGGGGATCTCTGGGAAGGTTGGTTGGAACAATCACAAAGTCCGAAGAATAAAGAAGGACGACGACGTTGTTGCGGCCGCCTCCTACGAAGAGACTGCGAAATCAACCTGGAAGAAGAAAATCCATGTGAAAACTAAGCACAGCATCTGCAATGGAGGCAACGATGATATCAGCCCAACTGAAGTGATGCATTTTCCGTTGATGGGGTCGCCTAGATCGCCCTCAGCCAGTGTTCCTCCAACACCTACGAAACCAAGACATTATCGCCGACCTCCGGTCAAGCGATATACTCCTGTACGAAAAAATGCACATCCGCCAAATACCCCCATGCCTCAACGGCGGGCGCAGACACGGTCGTTTGACTTGGACGAAGACGATGGGGAGAAGAATATGGGTTCCGAGTCGTCCCCGTCCAATCGACATACGCAGTCTAGGTTTCATTCCGACTTCGATGTCATTGGGGAACTGGGTACCGGAAGCTTTGGGAATGTTCTCAAGGTTTTGTCTCGATTGGATGGGTGTATGTATGCAATTAAGATGGCTCATAGACCCGCCAAAGGGAACGCAGACAAGGATAGAATGCTAAAAGAGGTACGTACTCTTGGGTGAAAGCAACATTGGCACAGTCACTTTAACTCAAATCATGTCTTCAATATTAGGTATATGCCCTCGCAGCACTTTCGGATCAAGCGGACACTGCTACGTTTCATATCGTTCGCTACCACCAAGCGTGGATGGAAGACAATCGACTCTACATTCAAACTGAACTTTGCACCTCCACCTTGGCCGCCGAAATGAATCAATCGGAACTGACCGTGCCGCGGAAATACAAATTCTTGAGAGAGATTTGCGTGGCTCTCGAGTTCATTCATAAGAATGGCATGGTCCATTTGGATATTAAACCTGAAAATATATTTGTAAGTCGATGGAAACAACCGGTGGCTCGCTGATGGAATTGCAGTCTGTTAACGCTATTTCTTTTCAATCTTATAGATAAAAAACGATCAATTCAAGCTTGGCGATTTTGGCCTTGTCACAAAGGTATCCCAACATCAGGATGTGGAAGAAGGTGATTCGAGATATATGTCGATGGAATTGCTTTCCGGCGACCACAGTGATTTGACGAAAAGTGACATATTCTCTTTGGGGATCACGTTGTATGAGCTCTGTCTTGGAGGCAGAGAGCTGCCAACAAATGGTCCAGAATGGCAAGATTTGCGTGCAGGAAAGATTCCGCTGTTGCCAAATACATCTTTGGAGATGCAGAATTTCATCAATATCATGATGAATCCATCCTACAGCTCAAGACCAGCAGCTGGTGATCTCCTCAAGCGTCCTCAGCTTTTGAGTGAAGAGCAAAAGGAACTACTCATTGAACGCAACAAAGTCATTCAGGCAAATCTCGCATTGGCGGAACAAACCAATCGCCTCCGACGACTTGCTCCACCCCCAGCCATGCCTAGAAAAGGCGGTGTGCTGGTTCGTGCTAACACCTGGAATGGGAATTAATGGAGAAAGAAATTTTTGAAACCGATTGTCGTGCTCGACAGCAACCTAATTCTTGATACCGCTCCTGTACTCTTATGCAGTCACCTACAACAAGCTCATACAATTAAATTGAATACAGATAAGAATAAAGCAACTAAACAGTACTATTGCTAGAAAGATTCTTATTCCGGTACGCAGTTCTGTAGTACTACAGCTTTCATCACGTTGTATGGAGCAGTTCGCTTCGTCCAAGCCTCGAATTGCCCTACTCCCTGCTCCCATAGCATCTCTGATCCTCTGACAACTTGTAGTCCATTGTCCTCGGCCTGTGACAACAAACGCGTGTGGTATGGCTTGTAATTGACGTCAAAGACAATCGGCTTGTTCTTTCCATCGCTTAGCAGCCATTGTGGAAGTACAAATTCTGCAGCGGCAGGGAGGGTACTTATTACAACCTTTACAGATCCCCCATCACTAAGGACGTCACCAAGGCACCTATCGTCGCCTCCCGCATTATCCGCATCCATACTAGTGATGACTTCGCCTCCAAAGGAATCGGCAAGATCTGCGGCTTTTGATGGTGTTCTGTTGTAATACACTTTCTTCAGACCAAGTTTGGAAGCGGCAAAAGCTGCTGCTCGGGCAGTGCCACCACCACCCAATATCAATGCAAAGTCTGTAGAATCATCATTCTGCGCTCCAAGCTTCCTTTCGAGCGGATTGTATATACCTTTCCAATCCGTATTGTCACCAAAAATCACTCTATCCATATAATCGTCCGAATACTCATCTTCCACGACAATTGTGTTCACACTCCCAATTGCCTTTGCAGCATCACTGAGCACGTCCACATGCCGCATGATTGATTGTTTGTGAGGAATTGTCACACTGCATCCTCCAAAATTAGAGGCCTTCCAAAAATCAGAAGAGACGAATTCCTCTACATCCTCTACATCAGCCATGCCATATTGATGGGGCAATCTGGTGGCAGCAAAGGCCGCGCCTTGCATCTGGGGGCTGACCGAGTAGGCAATATTGTGTCCAAGAATTGCGTATCTTTTTGGTATAATAATCTTTGTGAGGAGACGAGTAGCCATGATTTCGCTAGCTGACAATTGTCCGGGCGCTGCCTTGAAGGGCAATGACTCATGCGTGACTGGTGTGAATGGAAGGTTCACGATTCGAGAGAACTGACCAACGTCTCCCAAAATCAGCGACACATTGGGAATGACAGGTCTTTTCTCAGAAGCTGCAAGACTGGCAGCAATCAGGGCAGATTCGTGTGCCATTCGCTCCTTTTCCTGAGAGTCAATGGACAAGACGACCTTGGCACCATGGGCTCTATCATCAAAGGCACATTGTTGAAATAGTTTCACAGCTTCCTCCCGAGAAACCTCTTTCCCTACAACGTGGTGACTGCCTAAGATCTGCGTTGCGTATCTTTTCTTTGCTGTAGCGAGAAGGGAATCAGTTTTATCCTTGTCCCATGCACTTTCGACGTCAAGTACTTCGACTCCGCCTCGAAGTCCCCACTCAAGGATTTCAAACATCTTGGATATTCCAGCTTCGTCGTCAGGATATGTCCCTGCTTGGCTTCTTGTTCGCACAGTATAGCAGATGGGCATGACATCGTCCAGTACTTGCCCACCAAAAGGTAATGCCGGAACTCTGACAACATGAGGACGAGAGTATTTTCTTAAGAGCTGCATGCCATAGATCAGGTCAAACCTGCTATCTCTGCAATCCAGGAGATCTGCGCGATACTCCATAGCATCCACATCCACACACATTTCCTCCACATATGGCTCCACTTGAGAAATTTCTGGAAAGCTTAAGGACAGAAAGAAGGTGTTCTCTCCCATTGTTAAGTAAGCTGTATTCGAGGACGGTTCTTTCCGACCGGGAATGGCAGGAGCCAACCGTGCTCTAGCAATGAGTCGATTAAGCTCCCACTTGATATGTTCCCATCCATAGCTTTCGCCTTCAGTTCCTTCACCTTTGATGCATAATTCGTAGTCAGAATACTTGACAAACACATTATCTTCCAACTTCGTTTTTGTGTCTTTCGCGTCGCTTGGCATCCTCCCTTCATTTGGGTCCACGTTTAGGTATATCGAAAGAAGACCACTCTCTTCGTAAAGGCTTCTAACAATTTCGCAATATGCAGCTTCGCTCGAAGAATGATCACTAAAGTCAATAACGACGATTTGTGGCCAGGCATACTCATTCTGGTTGATCGCGGTGTGTAAATTGTCGGTTGGCTCAAGTACACCGTCCGTCACATCTGGAAAGCTCTCTAATAGCAACGACTCTGCTAAACGAGCAAGCTCGTTTCCTTCCCCTGAGCACCCAACGAGTAAAATTGGCTTTTTGTAATCATGAAAAACATTTCGTATAGAAGATCCGTCTGGGGCCATCTTGACTGCAGAATTGTGCATCGGTTCTGCTTGTGTAGTCCATTGACCAATTGGAACAAACCCAAAGGCGGTTGGTAGAAGGAGCAGAACTATGAAAATGGATACCATCGAGCAGCAGATGTCCTATGACACTGTTTGCATACAAAGCGATGACGCTCTTCCAACTATGAGATGCAAAGCTTGATGTTTCCGTCGTCAATCCTGAATATTTGTGGATCTCTCAAATCCAAAAGTACGTAAGTAAAAACGTTGCCATCAGAATGGAAATTGGGGTGATTGACAGACACATAATTGTTTGGCCTTGAATTTGAAGAAAGTGTCCCAAAACTCACTAGAGGAGTACTCTTATGGATTTATCGTACTGTCTCTGACACCTTCAGTCATTTACAAACACAGCACGCAATCGCTTCCAGTACAGTACCCTCTTTATTGTTGCTCCTACGCATCCTTATGTAATGCAAACGACAGACCAAGAACCACGGGGGTTGGCATGCTTAGTTGAACGATTTCAAAATAATTGATACTTGGAGGTCGAGCTGCAGTTGACGCTACAGCAGGTGTCACTGCAGCAGCAGCAATGATTTCACAACGCATAGAGTAACGTATAGGAGGATGTGTTCAATGTAGTAGAGCTCTATCGCTTTATACTACGCTCTAGAATTCCAACCAATATCTGGTCAGGTACGTCGAAAGACTTCCACACAGTCTGATTGGAACGAATATGAGACAGCGACATGTCTGGTATGGAAAAACCGTCCAAAGTCTTATCAGACACCATGATTTGGGGAATTGTCTCTGGCTTTATATTTTTCACTCGCGTTACAAGTTGGGATACTGTCTCGAATTCTGGGGTATCCAGGAGCTCACAAATACCAGGGAGGAGACTTGCAAAGAATGTTAGCGCGTGAACATGGGGAAATATTGTTGGAATAAGGGAGGAAGCGAGAGCAATGGGAGTGGATCTATCTTCTTGGTCGAGTCCATATGATGCCAATTGCCCTGCGTTGGACAATAACTCCATGCTTTTCTCGTGCGATAGTACCTCTCCAGTATTTTCGAGCAGAGATAGTGTACCTTGTACTATTTCAGGAAGACGGGGATTGGAACTTTTTCGGTAACAAGCGTCCAGTATGAGAGCCAGAGAGGCATATAGCAAATGCGTGCTTTCTGCAGGGGCTATGTAGGATGACTCGAGTAGAGCAACGGTAGTCCTACAATTTGACTCTTGTACTGCTCTGGGAAAGGGGACGAGTGTTTCTTCGACAGAATCTAGAAAGAGGGAATGGGTTGAGCTCGCGGCCATTGTGGCGGCAGAGGTTGAGGGCACAAGTATGACATGGTCTAAATCTTTTTGAAACGGTAGCGCTTTCGAAAGGTCCATAGCAGCACCCGATCCAACAGCGACAACGCTCGACGCTCCTGTTCGCCGCAACAACTCCAACCTCTGGTCCAAATCTGCGGTCGTTGGAAAGGCAGAAGAAACATTGGATTGTACTGTTCGTAGTCCCAGTTCTTGCGCTAACACGAAATTTACAACTTGGCATGATTGAGCTACCACAGATAAGTGGTTTGGATGAGTTGCTGCCGGTTCACTGGCAACAATCAGGACAGGAGATTGTCGTAGGCTCGAAATTTCGGACCGAAGAAAGCTTCGAAGTGAGCTTAAGCCGGAAGCATTCAGTAGTATTTTTGTTGCCATGGTAAAGACTAGCGATTTGGTGCAGTTCGTCGAAGCTTTGGTGCTATGTCATAGTTGGTGGTTGTTTTGTGTTTTTCGAAGTGCTCACCTTAGTCGATGTGGTCGAGTCTTGTCCTGCCTGGATGGCCCGCGTAATATACTATCCTCATGGATATAGGTAAGTTATAATATATCGGTGTTCGATATGTTCTGAGAAAAGAGTAATCTCGAACAAATGTGCAATGATCCCGGCTGCCAAGCAACACGCAAAGTGGTTGTAGTGAAGACTTCTCTTGCACTGGAAAAAATCACTCACTAGTCTGAAAGAATCAAGAAATGATCCTGAAGGAGTCTTCATTGAGGCTTAGAAACAAATGCTAGGGACAAAGAAAGGTTGCGGGGAAGGGGAAGAGAAGAAGCTTGATGCCGACTCTTCCACAGACTCCGTTATGTCTCCTTCCATATCAGCATGCCACACCTCTCCTTCAATCTACGTGGTTGAATCACAACCTACTGACGAGTATGACTCTTTTGAAATCGCCGACCCTCAATTTTCGCACCATGTTAGCCAGGCCGTCGACCCAAAACAAGACGCGATACCCGTACCATCATCCACTGATACTGATCGAATTTGCTCTGATGACGTTTTAAACTTAGGTTCCACAGAGGAAGTTTTGGCTTCGGCAAGTGATCTTCTTCAGACGATGAAAACTGGTCAAAGGTTAAGGAACGATTTTGGTATCAACATTCCCGATAGTCCTGACAATAATCCTCGACAGACAATTCAAGAAAATCCATCCGAAATTACAGTTTGGTCGATTGATGACTATGAACAGGCAGTGACAAAACTGACTTCGAGGTTGAAACAAGCCGAGTCTATCCAACCTGAGTCTGCTCAGTCTAGGGATACAATTCTCCGGCGAGTGGATGGTATGGCGCAGCCGAAATCATCCCACTTTTTCCCTGGCGAGACATCAGATGAAAGGGATAGTGATGAGACCATAAACAGAATGGCTCTTTCTACTAACGAAGGGAATGGGCAGAATTCTACAGGGGGGGACTCCTTGTCAACCAATGGAACGAAATCTATATCTAGTATTGAACCGGTGGTAATCAGATCTGTGATTGCAAAGGAAAAGGCCCCGAAATCTTCTTTTGCCGGCTGGTTCAAATACTTCAACAACCTGAGAATAGGGACAGACGGAGAAAAAAATGAAACGGAAGGCGGCGGGCAGATATATACACCGGCCATGAGACCTCCAGTTCCTAGCTCGCTTGTACGAGTCGCATTCAACACCGTACCAGAAGTAAACAGTACTGGGAATATGGCGGCAGACATTCGAATGCCTGACTGGATTGAAAAGCAATCGTCCGAGCGCGAAGTCTCGTCACTAGATAGTACTTATGCCCTAGGAGAATCGAGAACGGTAATTGTTCATGAAATCATGAGAGATGGCTGGACATGGAGTACAGCATGGTCGCCAAAGGGTGATCGTTTAGCAGTTGGCACTGAAAATCATCATTTGACTATCATTGAAACTATGCCCTGCTCGGTTTGGAGAGTGAAGCACGACAAACGAGTGCTTGGCGGCCCCGCCAAGAGAGGCACAAAATCTATAAGAAGTATTGCATGGGGACGTCAATTCCTTGCCGTAGGTGGAACGGGAAGTGTTGTTTCAATTGTTTCGCCTAGGGAACCTTATCCAATTGTTCATGAGATACCATCCGGAACTTTTGTTGGGACGCTTGACTGGAGAATGGGGGCCAAAACACTCATCATGGGAAATCGTGACGGCAAGGTCAAGATTGTGAGAATTGGTGCTCTTGACGAGGATGATGATGATTCAGCTGGCAATGACGAAGTCCGTAGCAAGGTTCTGCACACAATCGATCGACAACGGGCGTGGGTCAATGCAGTCAAATTCAGCCCGGATGGTAGTGCGTTTGCGGTGGGTGATGATGAGGGTATGATGGGGGTATACTCCTACTCAGAGGGCCAAGGGACGGACGTAGCGGTTTCTAATATAGCAAATTTCAAGATGGAAGACTCCATTCTTGACATTGATTGGTCATCTGACGGATTGTGGCTGTATGCTGGTGGGCAAGATTTTGCCGTAACTATAATACAAACTGATGGTTGGAAGGCAGTACATCGAATAAAGCGAGAAAGATGGGTCCAGTTTGTATCATCTTCCTTTGGTGGTTCTCACCTTGCAGTTGGCGGCATTTCTTCCGCAGTATCCATCTTGGATGTAAGAAATCAATGGAAGACAGCCGTTAGCGTGAGTCTAAAAGGAATGGATCCATTGGCAGCAGCATGGCATCCGAAAGATCAGTACTTAGTTTTGACAGGCCAAAACAATAGTATTTTGGCTGTGGAGACAACCAATGCTCGCAATGTTAGAGGGCACCATCTTCGTTCGATATCTCCGATCCTTTGCGTTGACTTTTCGCCAGATGGATGTATGGCTGCTGTCGGCAACAATGCTGGTATTGTCACCATCTATATGCTTACTGGGACGACTTTCACCACAGTCTATGAAATCGTCCTGGATTGCACTGCATCTTTGTCGATCAAGTGGAGTAGAAATGGATCATATCTTGTCATTTCGACTGAGAACAAGATTGTTATTCTATCTCAACGAATGCCTGGGCTCCAGAAGCCCCCCGTTCCTCCCAACGCTACTGGTTTTTCGATTGCAAAAGTTATGCGCAACTTGGGGTGTGTTTGCAGTGTTGCTATCGATCCCACAAGCCGATTCATTGCTGTTTGTGGAGAACAGACGAGAATTTTTGACGCTTCGGCTAACTTCTCTATTGTATTTGATGTTGGAACCGCTTCTCCAAGAGGCGCATCAAATTTTGCTGCTGTTCTCGACATGACACACTCGGCTCGACCTCTTTCAATGGCGGGCTCGTGGTCACCAGATGGGAGTTGGTTTGCTTTGGTGGGCCGTGACCAGAATCTAGTTTTTTATGACACATCTTCGGAATCAGCCTCAGAATGGCAGCGACTTTTTTATGTCAAAATGGACCATACAGGGCTAGCACTAGCGTGGGGCCCTCCGACTAAAACGGGATTGCAGTATTGCGCATATGGTGGGGAAGACAGGGCGATAAACATCTTAGAGATCCGAAACGCGGAACGAACTTGGGAGAAAGTGCTGGAGGTACCCAGAGACGGTGACGTCTACGATTTGGATTGGAACAATGATGGATTGGTTGCAGCGGCCATAAGTAACGGCACCGTCACTGTCATGGACCTCTCTTATCTCCAATCTGGGAGTGCCGTCAACGAAATGGACTATATTTGGCAGAGACAAGCTCTAACTTGCTTCACTGAAATTCAACGGAACATGGGGAAGAACTGTATGCAAACAGTCCGGTGGATCCCATCAGCCACCGGTTCGGACAGTGTGCTAGCCGTAGGCGGTACTGATGGTGAGGTTGAAATTGTCGATTTGACTCCCAGGTATAGATGCAGAGGATTCTCTACTGAAGAAACGATAGATGATATAGAGGCAAATGCAAGTGATTAAGATTTGTCAGTCGTTGAATGAAGAAAACGAAAGGATGGTTAAACCACAGCTTGAAGTGCCCCACCACCAAGTCTACTCTTCCTCCAGCTCCTTGTTGCTTTCATCAACCCCTTCACTGACGTGACCATCTATTTCTTTATCATCGGCATTTTCAGGGTCTGCGTCGTCGTCGTCGGACACGTCATGCTCATACCAGACACCATTACCACCGTCAATAAGCTCCGCTTTATTGTTGTCATCCTTCGAATAAATCCCGATGCTCTGCATTGTATGACTCCCTTTCTTAAGAGCCTTCTTCCCTGCTCGCTCTTTTAAGCTTACGCTTTCGGCAGATGTTTTGTCCGTTCCAATTCTCACGACAATAGCTGCAGTGGGCATCAATCCGTGTTGACGCAGTGTCTTAGACATGGCCTCACTATCTGAAGACTTTACCACCATCTTCTTCGCAACGCAGGTAAAGTGGACTTCTTCTGCTGACGAATCGATATCAATAGCGCCTAATATGCTTTTCAAGGTATCGTTCTCGTGAAGTGTCACCTCGTGTACTCGCTTTTTCCCGTCCAACCGAATTTTGAGTCTGCACGCAGTCGGGTCAACTTCATCTACCTCTTCTTCGTCATCACTTTCTTCAGGTCCTGCTGCTTCTTGTTCAGCTTGCAACTTAGCCCGATCTAGCTCGTCTTGATGCCTTCGAGCAGCCGCAGCCATTTCGCGTTGATTTTTCTGAATCCAGTTGTCGATAGTGTCTCTTGCCACTATCAGTGGTGCCACATTGATAATCTTCTTTCCCTTGGAAATCGTCATCTCTGCTCCTGATTTCGAGAAACCCACACTCTTAATGATTGCGATGCAGATGGGATTGTTTCCAATTTTGGAAGCAATAACTTTGTTTTCAAGGTTGATGGTACGGAATTTGGCATCCATTGGGTTGTGCACAAGATTGTTGAAGAGAGTCCGCATAAGCCTTGCAGCTCCCTCCACATCATCGCAAGAATCACTTTGAACGAGATCGTCTAGTCGTGCCGATATACGATCGGTCAAACGCTCTCTTGCGGAGAATGAAAAAGATGCAGCTCCGGCAATTTTTATCAACTTTCCTGTCAACTCTTTGTACTTGGCTGATTGCTCTGCTGTGACAGCTGGTTGAAATGGCGCAGCCCCAAATAGTCCCATCATGAAATTCTTCATCATTTCTTCAGAATTTGGCATGCCTCGGAACATATGGACAATCTTACCATCACGGATACCATAGACTGTTGGAAGTGCTGTCACCTCTAACGCTGTGCTTACAGGTTTTTCGTTGTCTGAGTTTACTTTCACCAAACGAAAAGCACCACCAGACTTTATAGCCATCTCTTCAAGGGCTGGGCCTAAAACCTTACAGGGCCCACACCAATCAGCGTACACGTCTAATAGAACTGGTACCGGAGACTCCAATACAAGCTCTTGAATCTGATCAGTTGATACATCAAAAACAACCGACTCCTTCGCGGCTGGTTTCGGCATTCCCTGTGGGATTGCTTGTGTTTGTTTTGCTTTTGCAGTTGGGTTGTGAGGAAGAGTAGTTGGGTCAAAATCGGCCTTGACCTCGACAATATCTGTTTTTTTCGCCGCTTGTTCTGCCCGCAGTTGTGCTCTAATCGAAGCTTCTTCGTCCTCTTCTTCTTGAGCCTTCTTGGCGGCCTCGTTTTCCTCGTCTTCGTCCATTTGATCTGCAACGAGAATTGCACGAGCATCTGCCATATTGTTCTCTGCGAAAGCCAAAGCTCGCCTACTCAAGAAGGTATCAAAACCCTCTTCTTCAAGTTCCTTCACTTCAGGGCTATCAGGAGGAATCTTGGCAATTAAATCCAGTTCATGTTGGATCATAGCCCTTGCTGCATTCTCATTGTAAATGCGTTGATTCTTATCATTTGTAGTCGATGTTGCTCCGATGGCGGCCATGGACAGCCTAGAATCGATTTTCATATCCTCGGCAATTTTCTCGGCAAGGTCGTTCGGGTCGATATTCTCTGTTGGAGCTTTATCTGGCATGGGACACACACCGTCCTTGCATTCATCATCATCCGCTTCTATAGGAGACGAAATTCCAAGTTTCTTCATAGCTGCTTCGACTTTTTCATCCAGGCTGGTTTCCTCTATCGTCGGCGCATCGGAAGTCGTGCTTTCCCCACCACGAAGAACAAAAGCCGTGGAACGAGGCCAGAATGGCCGCGACGCCATGGCAGAGTGGTCCAATAAGACCACGGCCAAGGCACAGGAAACGAAGAAGGACTTTTTTAGCTGGGTTGCCATTGTCATAGGATAGATATAGATTCGGTTGGTCAATGATGTGATCGGATCCCAAAGTGGATAGTTGATGTGTTGACACATTGAATGTTGGTTCCAAGTCCATTCATCTCCACGTGTCGTCTGTCTGTTCTTCGATCCCTTCGACTGCTATCAAACCTTCCAAGCATTGGTGACGGACTGACGGAGGATGACCTTGACGTTCTTGCATGACATACATGTAACCAAACATGACAAGATAGATCGCACATGTGAAAATCTGCTGACATGCGACTGAGATCAGCACCCTACAAGTCTGCCCTTGGATGTTTTGCACTGTTATACGTTGTTCTGTCGATTTTTTCGTTTCGCTCATTTGAACCAGATATCCCATTCACGAGATTCGAGGAATTTGGTCAGACTCGAGAACGGCCCACCAGTCAATCACTGGAAGATTTATCATCCGTCGACTATTATGCATGTTGTGGTTTGGGGCACCGCTTAGTACGGATGTCCTTGGCAGCCTACGTGGCTAAGAAGAGAAACTATACTCTTCGATGCTTCTGGGGCTGGTGTGGGGAACAGCATCCCATCGAAGTGTTTTCTTATTTGTTTCGACCCTACCTTGCTTCAGAAGTATCGCACGTTCAATCGCGTGGCCTGCTACTTCCGTTTTACAATGAAGTATCTGGGTTCAAAGCTCTATTTCGCGAGCCGAAAGCCAACAAAAGTGAATGCTCCTGCCAAGAACAGAAAATTGAATCTGATCTTGAACTCTACACATCATTGAGGGAACGGTTTCGAAACAAGGATTTCGTCGATTCGTTTGTACAAGACAACTTTGTAGGGGCGGTTGCTATAGGATTACATGTTCGTGCAGGGAATGGGGAAGGTGGTGACTTTGAGAGGAAAGGACGCTCGATAGAAAACCCTCGAGATTGGGTACGGAACGTCTGCATATTGATCCAGAATTTCTTGAAATCCAAGAATGATCTGTCAAAACCACCAATACTCTACATTGCAACAGATACGCCTTCCATGATTGACATCTTCAGGGTTGAAATGATACCTTATAACATCAAAGTGTTGGACTTGCCACAACAGCGAAACCAAGATGGGCAAGGTGTTTTATTCGGTGAAGCGAACAGAGTGAACAACAAAGGTGACGAGGCTGACGATTATTCGACCTGTTTAAAAGGATGGACAGACACTCTCACGGATATGTTTATATTGAGCTATGCCGATGTTGTCATTGCCGGAAAGCCAAGCTCTTTTAGTCAAACTGCACCGATGTCACTAGCTTTTGGAAGAAAAGAACGTAAGATAGGCACGCCCTACTGTGAGGTCGTATCTCAATCCAAACCTCAAGAAATCAGTGGAGTCACACATTGGATAGAAGTTTCACCAACGTTGAAGTGCTATAGGAGCTACATAGACTGGTGCTGTAACTACTCTACATGGATCAAGTTCAAAAAGACAGGTCCGAACAATCACACCAAGATCACATCTAAAGAGTTCGTACGCTTCCCAAATTTCGACAGTATTGGAATGGAGAAGAAATACCCTGGATTAAGAAATCGCACAGAGGGATGCCGACGTCCTGGGCGGGGGAGGGCGGCAGGAGGGCTCAAGGATAAATGTCTACCGCATACATGGCTATCAACTGGATGAAGTGAGTTGCCGACCTAGTGTTTCATCATTATTGGATCTCTTCCTCGTCCGAAGGAGTCTCCGAGCCATCTTCTAGGGTACAGATTTCGGACATCTCAATATTTTCATTAATCACCGCGTCGTATGTGACCGGTTCCTCAACTTCGGATACCCCCGTAGCCGTACGAGCTATCCAAAACAACCCACTCCCGACGAACACAACCAGTGCAGCTATCCGATACATCAGTCTTGGGCCAAGGACCTGCTGGGCCATGCCTCCAGAAATGAGGCCCATCACTGATCCAAATCCTACAAAAAGTTGCAGCAGCCCTTGTCCGCTAGCCTCATACCTTGGCGGCATCAATCTAGACACAAAGTCTACACTAGCAGCAGATTTGCAAGCAAAAGTCACGCCATGCAATGGTTCTAAAAGGAGCACATAGCCAATTTTGCCTTTGGGTACTAAAGTGTAACCAAGAACTCGAACAATGTAGCCCGCTGATGCAACCAGCAACAAGTTTCCTGATCCATACCGCTTCAAAAGAGTCGGCGCAGCGTGAAAGATTGGAATTTCGAATGCAACCGTCAATACGACTGTGAGACCCATCATTGTATACGTTGAGCCGAGGTACTCAAAGTATAGAAAGACGAGACTCTCAACAATTGCTTGTCCTGAGGAAATGGACACAACTGCAACTATGAAGCTACAACCCAACCAAGTCGCCAGCAACAACCGAATCAAAGAGGCCATATTCATGGCGGTGCTATTGGCGCGAGAGTCTCCTGCTTCTTCATTTCTTCTGTTGACGTCCCCGCTCACGTTGGATTGCAGTATTTCTTTCTCCCGGACCTGCGTTTTGGAATAGAAGTAAATCGTACCAACAAACATCAATGTAGACACTACGCACAACGGGTATAGAATACCAAATCCAAAATAGTCAAGACTCGGAGCCATCAACAGATTTGTGATTGCCCATGTAATTGCGCCGTATAATCTTTCTTTACCGTACTCTTCAGGTGAGCATTCGGGTTGTCCCTTTAAGAAGTCCAGACACATCCCATCCATTACTGGAAAGATAAATGAACTTGAAGCTGAATGTGCTACTCTTAGAGCAGTGTACCAAAGAAAGGAGTCAAAAAGAAGAATTTCTGGGAAGATGTGTTTCAAGCCATGCAGCAGAAATATCAACCCACCGATACATACCCCTGTTGCAAGGACGATTGCCCTACCTTTCCCCGGATTGTATTGCTCCAACGAGTCTGCCGCTGCACTCACAAACGAGCTCGAGACGACGTTGGTTACTTGGTGTATTGCCAGCAGAGTTCCGATGTTGGTCTCTTGTAGAGATGCCTCGTGCTCCAGGAATACGGCAAGAAAACGGCCGCTCGTTACCGAGATCCAGGCAAAGGCAGCTGCGAAAAGGGCGCGAGGACGGATAGCAAAATACATTTTGACGGTCCAATGGCGATTGGAATCGGGAAGTCAAATTGTGCCACAGATCGGCTGATAGGCTTCCGAGAAAACTAAACCAGTGTGTTTTCGTAAGATCGCTTCATTCTTTTTCCCAATGGTGTTGTCTTGACGCTCATTGTTTGGAGCATGCATGACAAAAGCTTAACAGCAGCTAAGTGATTGTCTAAAGGGGGTTCCTTTTGTAATTTTTGAACCCGGAAAATAGCCAGGAAATTAACCCGCCCGGGACTGGCCAAAGCGGGCTGTTTTCTTATTTTGGGCG